>JAOTQR010116922.1:27677-64449 GCA_025774065.1 Solanum ossicruentum | reverse complement strand
AAGAATATTGCTTATTGATGGGAGGTAGCCCGAAGGGTGGAAGAACCTCCTAGCCATGGACAATCCTGTCATGGGGGTAGCTCGAGGGGTTAAGGAAGAGCCTAGAAAGGGCCGATCCTGATACAGTTTTACCACTTATTTGCTAGTCATTTGTATTACATGTTGTGCACAGATTATGCTGTAAAGGTAAAGTAATAAAAGAACATAAAGTACGTGATCCCAAAATATGACTAAGGGTGGTCTCTTATCCTGCACCAGAGTATAATTTCATTTGAATTATTACTTCATGTATAGTATTTCCTACCTTACATATTTAGTACATTATCTCGTACTGACATCCCTTACGGGGGACCTACATTTCATGCTTTAAGTACAGGTGCTAGTAGATCTCCCCAGTAGGAGTATATGACATCAAACTATTGTTACCAAGCTCTATGTTGCTTCGGAGCTTTGTGTCTAGAGATTGTATTTTTGTATTGTATAGTTAGTTGAGGCGGGGCCTGCCCAGATCTGTATCATATACTTTTCCTTATCTAGAGGCTTTGTGGACTATACAAATTAAAGTGTGGTCATGTTTCATACTTTAGACACCGTGGTCCCAACGGCCTAGCCATATGCATTTCCTTTTGGCTTGTTATTACTGTTTATTTCTTAAAGGCATGTTAAATGTAGAAATCCCTTATAACATATGGAGTGCATAGATACTAGTTAGTTATCCCAGGCCTTATTGGCAATGGGTGTCAGTCCGCCCTTACGAGACTTGGGGGGGCTTGGGGCACAAAAATTCGTTAGCCCAAATGACATAACAAGAAATTCAAAGTGACCATAGCATGTCCTGAAAGCATTCTTAGGTATATCTTTCTCCTTCACCCTCACTTGGTGATACCCTGATCTCAAATCAATATTTGAAAAGCATTTGGCACCCTATAACTGATCAAATAACTCATCAATCCTGGGGAGGGGGTATTTATTCTTAATTGTCACCCTATTCAGTTGTCGATAGTCGATACAAATTCTCAAGGTGCCATCCTTCTTGCATACAAATAACACTGGTGCACCACAAGGGGAGACACTAGGTCTTATAAAACCCTTCTCTAATAAGTCTTTTAACTGCTCTTTTAATTCACAAAATTTTGTCGAGGTCATTCTATATGGAGGGATGGAAATAGATTGAGTGATTGGAATTAAGTAAATACCAAAATCCCCTTCTCGTTGTTGATGTAAGCCAGAAGTTCTTCAAGAAACACATCAACAAATTCATTCACTACTAGAACTGATTGAACAGTTGGAGATTCTGCCTCCATATCCCTTGCTCTAACTAACTGACATATATACCCCTTAGATATCATCTTTCTGGACTTAAAATAAGAGATAAACTTACTCTTTGGCGCCCCAATATTGCCTTCCCATTCAAGAACTGCCTCATTTGGAAAATGGAAGTACACTCTCTTAGTTCGGTAATCCACGGTGGCATAGCAAGAAGCTAACCAATCCATATCCATTATAACATCAAATTCCACAATTTATAGCTAAATAAGGTCAGCCAATGTGTCACAGTCACAATCATAATAAACCCTTCTTGCCATAATAGATTCACCGGTTAGTATAGACACTTCAAATGGTTTGTTGAATAATTTAGGCGTTCTCTTAAGCTTCCCAGCAACTAATGGAGTGATGTATGGTAGTGTATAACCAGGGTTAATTAATGCATATACATTTGGTGAAAAGAAGGACAATGTACCTTTGACCACATCGGGTGAAGCTTCAAAATTTTGCCGACTCCCTAGAGCATAAGTGCGATTCTAGACTTCGCTAGAGCTAACTGCCCTTCTAACACCTCTACCATGACCTGCAGGTTCTTGTTGACCCCTACCTATTTGAGGAACTAACGATGATGATGCAACAGCTAATCCAGTAGGTTATGCTACATCACCCATATAACTCCTTAGGCAATCTCTCATCATATGCCCTGGAGCACCTCACCGATAACAAGTGTTGGTCACAACACAACATATACCTGAACGACTTCTTCTAAAATATTTACAAGGCTGTGTAGGGGTCATTTGCTGGCCTGCTGAATATCCCATTGTCTGGGTGCCTTGCCGATCACTTCTCGGAACAAACTGATTTCTCCTAGACCCTAGACGTTGTGGTAGAGCATTGGCTGCTAAGTAGGAGGATGATGGCCTAGGCAGTCTATTAGAAAATCGAGGCCTAAGCACACCTTGGGGTGTTGTAAACTGCATTGTAGACCTAGCCCTCTTGGACTGCGACCGTTCTAACCCTTGTGTCCTTCTCCTTTACCTTTGATCCTCCAATTTTTGTGCAAAAGCTTGCATTCTCGCTATATCGATGTCTTTGTTCAAGGATGAAATGGTACAATCTCTAACCAGATATGTATCCAATCTATCCGTATATCAAGGAACTCTACCTGCCACAGTAGCCACTATATTAGGAGCATACTTGGCCAGGGAATTAAATTGAAGGCTATGCTCCCTCACGCTTATATTCCCTTGGAGGAGGTTCACGAACTAATCTACACAGGCCTCTCAGATCTCTAATGGAATGTAATGGTCAAGAAATGTCTCTTTGAACTCCTTTCACATAGTTGGAGGTGCATCTATACCCTTAGATTGCTTCTTAGATTCATGCCACAATATAGCCGCACCCTTCAACCTATTTGTGCTAACTTGACAGCTTCTGTACCACTCACATGCATAACATCTAAAATGCGCTGAATCTGATCAATAAAGTCTTGGGGATCTTCAATAGGATCTGACCCAGTGAAGGATAGAGGGTCCAAATTAAGGAACTCACATATCCCCATGCCAGCTTTCCTATTCGCACCACCTGCACTATAACTGGACCTTCCTATCTTTGACCTTGCTAGCAACTATATGAGTCAATAGTTGGACCGCATTTCTCAGATCCTGCCTAGTAGCATCGGTAGGTGGTTCTGGGGGATTTCACTACTTTCGAGTTCATCAAGAGCTGGAGAAGTTGGAGATATCTGTAACAGAGACTCATCTTGAGCCTCATTTCATTGTCTCACCCGACTGGGTATACCAACCACAACTTCTACTTCCTTCCCTTTACCTTTGTTTTTCCTAGTTTCTTGCATACTTGCTATACAAAAAAATTTAGAGGTTAGACACACTCCATCTATTACACTTGGCTCTATGGAATGATCTAAAGAATGAAAAGAAAGTGACAACTCCTAAATGCCACGTAGCCTCATGCTTATAAATATGGTGCACAACACATCGATAAATAATACTCTTCATAGACACAACTTTGTAGACTCCCTAGGATGACCCACTCTAATACCACTTCTGTCATACCCCAACTCCCGTTAAGGCGGACTTTCACCCATTGCCGATAAGGCTCAGGAGAAACAACCTATATCCCTGTGCTTTCTTTACATATTATAAGGGATTTCTACATTCAACTTCCCTCTAAGAAAGTAAATAATAATAACAAGTCAAAAGGAAATGCATATGGCTAGGCCGTTGGGGCCACATTTTCTAAGGTATGAGACAAGACCACACTTTAATTTACATAGTCTACAAAGCCTCTACATAAGGAAAAGTATGTGATAAGGGTAGGGATAGGCCTATCTCGACTAACTATACAATACAAAATTATAAGCTCTAGACACACAAAGCTCCGAAGCAACCTGGAGCTTGGTAACAATAGCAGGATATCCTGCACTCCTACTGGGGAGATCTACTAGTACCTGTACCTGCAGAATGAAGTGCAGGTCTCCCGTAAGGGATGTCAGTACGAGATAATGTACTGAATATATAAGGCAGGAAATAGTGTATATAAAGTAAGAACTCAAATAAAACTATGCACTAGTGTAGGATAAGAGACCACCTTTAGTATACTATGGGATCATGTAGTTTATGTTCTTTTTATTACTTTATCTTTTCTATGTAATTTGTGTACAATATATAATACAAATGACAAGCTAATCAGTGGTAAATCTTTATCAGGATCAGCCCTAGCTAGGATT
Source organism: Solanum ossicruentum (assembly GCA_025774065.1). NCBI lineage: Eukaryota > Viridiplantae > Streptophyta > Magnoliopsida > Solanales > Solanaceae > Solanum > Solanum ossicruentum. The sequence continues at coordinate 60,434 of JAOTQR010116922.1, read as the reverse complement.
TTCCTTTAACCCCTTGGGCTACCCCCTGTGATAGGATCGACCTTGGCTAGGTGATTCTTCCACCCCTCGGGTTACCACCTATCAATAAGCAATATACTTTACCTTTCAATTACCTTTGAGATGATTCTTTTGGTAGTCACAATATTGGAGTGGTAGGATTGTAGATGTAGCATGTGACATGTACATAATCTTACAAGATAATATGACAATGAAAAGAGTATGTTGCACAAATAATGAAACGCGTATGAGATAAAGCAACTCGTGAACTTTATTTAGCAACAAGAATCCATGTAACTTGGTATCCACACATGTATGTAGATTAGAAGGTGACTTTGTGTGGAAGCATATGAAAGAGTGGAGAAATGGTTAATAGTTGTGTTGGAGTTAGTAAGTGCCTTTATGTGCCAAGGAAGAATCTAGATTTCATGCCAAGTATTACGACATCGAATAGTCTTACATACCTCGTTGTACGACTTCATTATTACCTCTAAGTAACCTCTTTTTCTCTCAAGTAGTGATCTGCATTAGTGTGGGTAATAAAACAAGCATTAGTAACTACTAAACATGTCTTGGCAGTCCAATCTAATTTAAAAATAAACTTCCGGCAACAACCAACAAGTATCGACCCAACGACGTTATTTCATCCTTTCCACCTCTAAGCATATGTGTCTACTACCCAATCTATATAAATAGTGTGTATAGCCTAATTTAGGTTTGTAACATGCTGGAAACAGTACAGAATTCACAGTACACACTAACTTCCGACTACATGCAATCTGGTAGCACAACATTACTCCATTTCCCTTTATCTTTACGTCAACTAGTCAAAATTGTCCAGACTTTAACCAAACTATCATCAATACATCTATACATAAAAATAGCCTTAAAAAAGCTAGAACAGTTCTAAAGAAGTCATAAAGGATATGAGGCAATAGCCTTCCATCCATCAGTCCACAAGTTCCAACCAAAAGCACACCTAAGATAGCGTAATAAAACATAGTTTTAAGTGAAACAAAATTAAAGCAGCAACCTTAGATTAATATCTATAACTTAAACCATGTTAAGAACATCAAATTCTCTTCATATCTAGCCTACAAACCATAGAGAAGTCACTAAAAAAGGCAAGTATGCAGCATCTTTTTAAACACATGCTGTCCGAACTTTGTTAACAATCATAACTAGGATACATTTCTTGTTTTTCATATGAAATGTATACGAAATATGTATATTTCCACTTACCTTAGCCTACAAGATTGATATTTCCTTCAAGAATCCTAGAGCATTTTATTTGCTATTTTGTGAAGTGAAGTAAAGAGTAAAAGAAGGTCTTTAGGAAAGCTGAAAATTGTTCCAAAGAGAAATGACTTAAGGGACTGTTTTTGATCCCTTTTAAAGGGTCTCTTTGGTCGAATTTCTCTTGATATTTTGACAACATATTAACACATATTAATTAACTAGTAATGCAGTAGCTTGGCCCTCACACTTGAGCCTAAATGGGTCTTAAAGTTGATGGGCCTTGGCTACCCATTTTCCTAATTTCTCTTCACTTTGCTTTTACCCAACTAGTCAAGTAGGTTGTGATGTACTTGGGCCCTTCTATTATTCATCTTGGGCTGTACGTATTGTCCAGTAATGATTGTAAAATATGGGCTAAAGTTATATTCTTAACATGTACTTTATTCATTATCGAACTTGGATAGATTTGGCATCGGATCTCGTCTCCATTTAGCTATCATATTTTAGCTAAACATGAAGGTGACTCACCTACTATCTTCCTAAGTCCTACAAGAACCTCACTTTGTTCACCTCATTTAATGTTATGATCTCCTCAATTTAACTTAAAACTTATTTACACTCACCCTTCTTCAGCATTAGACGTATATGTCACCTCTAATTTGAGATTCCAGCATTTTAAAATGAATTGGCACTAATTTCAAATGCCATATCACATTTCATTTGCATAGTACTAGTACTGTAAGATGTCGGGTGTTACATCCTTAGTTCACTTATTTTACTTTTGTTTTTGTTTTTATTCTTTTTCAAGATGTACAAGTAGTGTATGCCAAAAACTCGGGGTCAAGGCAATCCTATAGCTCTAATTGATCTGGAGAACTGAAGAACATCAATAAGAATGACCCAGGACATCGCTTACAACACGGCCAATGCAGCTCTGTGTAGAAATAGTAATGATGATGCTAGGAATGAGAATCCACCTCCTTTGGGGGATATTCCACAACCTCAGGATTTCAATGCCAATGCCTACCAAAGGTTTCGATATAGGTTGAATCCTACCGGCAGACACAATGTTCACAATTTTGAGTGGGGTACATAAATGCTACAAACCCATGGGTTATTTGCATTCATACCATTAGAGGATCCACGGACCCATCTAGACAATATGTCATTTATTTGTAGGAGTGTGATGGAAACACAAAAGCTTTCTATGGATGTTGCGGAACTTCATGTCTTCCCATTGTCTCTTACGGGCAATACTACACTATGGCTATCTGAGCTTCTGCATGATTCAAGCACTAGTTATGTAGAATTTCAAAATGACTTCATAGAAAGATACTTCCTTAAACCAAATAGGCTCAAGCTGGTAGACCAGATCCACAACTTTAAGTAATTCACTAGCGATTCAATCCTTGCTGCATAGAATTGGTTTAATAGATGCTTGAGGTGTACAACAAACCACGAAAATGTGGAGAGTGTCCTGTGCAGAATTTTGATGGAGCTATAGATGCAAATAGACAAGCATGTGTTGATGCCCTCTTGGGAGGTCCGTTCGTAGAACAACTATTCATAGAGATCTCTGAGTAGATAGATATAGTAACTAAATTGAACCATGTATGGAAACCCATGAATAGACATTTAACTGATCATACAAGTGTTGCTGATATGAGCTCTAACCAAGCAAAAATAAATGCAAATATCCTTAATAAGCTTGCTCTAAATAGAACTAATCTAGATGTGCTAATGAAACAGACATAGGAGCTCCCAAGCTAAGTAACACTCAGGAAAGCCACCATGCTAAACACGGGGGTCACAAGTATGGTCATATGAATAGCCATTGTATGCCCTCCATAATCATAATAAATGAAACAGGAACTCAAAAATCAAGGAGATACTTGACCAGTTGCTAAAGAGGGAAGATGTGAAAGATAAGATGTTGAGGGATCTGACATTACCAAGATAAACCATAAAGTGGAATAACACTCTGTGGCAATCAAATAACATAATTGACTGTTCTGACTGATATCAATGCAGCTACACCATATTCAAAGAGGCATGATGACAAGCACCATAGCTTTAAATTATAAGGATTCTGATGGGCACCAAATAGAGGCAAAGTTTGGTATTAAGAAAGCATAAAAGCTTGAGGAAATCTGAGTACTCAAGCTACCTATTTCGTGTCGTGAAAAAAAATTAGGTAATGCCTTGGAGGTAACCTAAGGTAGACCCTAGAGCTTAGGCATGCAACTATTCTTTTGAACTTTTTAGTTCTATTTTGTTTCTATATTGTGTATTGGGTGCAATGCATATCTTTTTCGATAAGGTGTGGGTAGTTATGGGCCTTATGAAGTCTAAGTAGCTTGGGTTAATAACTACTCTAATTTTTTATCCCATGTTTTTTTGCCTATGTTCTTTTTCTTTGTGGATATTTATTTTCTGTTGAACCGGCACGTTTAGTGTGTTTAGATAATATTTGTAGCATATAATACCAATACTTGTGGCATATAACTTGTTTTTCATGGGTTGTGTGAAAAAATGATACCTACAAAAATTTTTGATTAAGTAGTTAAATAGGAACCATGCATGTTCAGGTTTGTGACAATATCTGTTCTAATAAGTGAGGGTATATTGAGATAAAAAACATGATTTGTGAGTCTTTTGTTGATGATATATGATGCACTGTCAAAATACAACACTTTTTTTGATGCCTAATAGTTACGATTTTATGTGTTCCCAATGTGACATTTATGGTTTCAATGTGATTTTATGTTTAATATGCAAGAAAGCAAGTTGGCATGACTTTGTGAAAAATTGCAGAGTTTTCTGGTTTTTGGTAATTTATGAGATGTTGTACGAGTCGTAGAGCAATCTACCAGTCGTAAAGGTAGTTTTTGTGACAAATTTCAGTGAAGCGTGAGATCTGAAGTTCAAGTCCATGAGACCTCTATATGAATTGTAGAGCAGTCTACGAGGAATATAGATAGGTCTCGTGAAAATTTCAAGAGAGGGATAACTCGAACCAGTTGAAGCCTACATGTGAAGTACGAGTCATAAATCAGTTTACGAGTAATGAAGATAGTTCATAGAAGTGAAGTCCAAGAACCCAAGAGATGATTACGAGACCCCAATTATACTTGTGGAAGCCTTTATGAGACCTAAATAGGTTTCTGAAGTCCGCCGACCAATTTTTCTATTTTATTAAGGACATGATTGTAATTACTATAAATAGTATTTTTAGGTCATTTTTCATAGAGAACAATTAATTTTATTGTTATTAGGGTTAGAATACAATACATAGAGAGAAAATTGAGGGAATACACATATGAATTAATTTAATCTTTAAATCTTATTATTCTCAATCAATTTTGTATTTTCTTGATTCTCAATTTAATTGGGTAAGTGTTTAATTATGTTTTCTCAATTCATAAATTCTTCATCTACCCATAGCATGAGTAGCTAAATCCACAGCTTGGGGTTGCAGGAACCACGAATATCTAACCAAATAAACCTAGGTAATTTGCAATTCTTGGAATAGTTATTTGCATGTATCAATCAATTCTCTTCGTTTTGCATGTTTTGTAGTGGTGGCAAACATTAGAACTTGCCTAGTGTTACCTTTCCGATCCAGGTGGTAATGAGTAGGAAAAGAGATTGATTAACAGGATTCAATGATGTGTTCTCGTCTACTCAATCGAACTAGACCAAGGGGAGGTTGAGGAGGGATATAGGTAATAGTCAGTATTGGTGCACTATGGATATGGGCCAAGTTATATAGTGAAATTCGCCTCTCACCTATATCAAAAGGTTTGGTGAACTTAAATTATCGTCATGCATGCTATGCTCTAGTCAAGAATTGGGTTATCTAGTGTTATTGAATTGGTGAATCATGGGTAACAAATACCCAAGTTTCTCTCTATTATTGATTCTTTTTCATTATATTTTCCTATTGATTACTTCAAAAACCCCTTCAGGGAATTGAGTTGATTAATTCTTTGAATTTCTTATTGGTGAACTGTTGTGAGTCTCTGTATTCTCTGTCAGATTCAACCCTAACGACGCTTAGGTTTTATATTTTACAACGATCAGTTTATCCTCCAAAAGAGAGATGTAACTTGGGAGTGATCAAAGATTATGGCATTGTTGGTAGGAAACCTGACAAGACATAGCTGAATTCACTAGTAATTGTAATTCGAGTGTTAATCTTTAGTTCCCTTGTACTTTACTTTTGTTTTTTTCTTTGTTTCTTTGCAGGGTATTCTACTAGTATATTCCCAACACTAGGAGTCAAGGCAATCCCTTAGCTCCACTGATCTAGAGATCCAAAGAAGTAGAAGAAGAATGGCCCAAGAAAATGCCAACAACGCGACCAATGCAAATTTGAATTGAAACAACAATGATGATGATGGGAATGAACACCCACCTCCTTTGGAGAATATTCCATAGCCTCAAGATTACAATGACAATGCTTACCCGTGGAATTAGTATTGGTTGAATCCAATAGCTATGGATGTGACAGTAGAATGGGCTATGCGGGCTTACCATTAAATGATCCACATAACCAATTCAAAAAAGTTGCATTTGTTTGTAACAGTGTGATGGGAACACAAAATCTATCTATGGAAGTTGTACAACTTCGTGCATTTCAATTATCTCTTATAGACAATATTACATTATGGCTATCCAATCTCATGTAGAGTTCAATCACTAGTTGGACAAATTTGCACATGGCCTTTTGGAGAGGTACTTCCCTATATCGAAGAGGCTTAAAATGAAGGATCATATCAATAACTTTGAGCACTTCTTGGTGATTCCATAAGTACTTCTTCGGAGTACTTTATGAATGTCATGATCCAAGCGTAGGGCCTAGTCGTGACATGGTGAATGTGGGACCTGAAGGAACCCCAAACAAGCCTCTTGACTTATCATTACACATTATTAGTTGTGGAAGCATATAAAAGACATAAAGAGTAACAATATGGCAAAGGGGCTAAGGGGAAAGCTTGCATAACATCATGATCAAGAGATAAAGAGTCAAAGCTCATATCATAGATACATAACATGTCTAACAAACACCTCTAGTACTTAGATAAGAGTGCGGGCTAAGACAAAGCAACTGGGCTCACCCTCATAGTCAAAATAGAAAATAAAGAAGACTAACTCAATATATATTAAGAGAAGCATAGAATAAGGTCCCCGGAGTAGAGGACTTACCAACCAGCTTGAGTAGTACCGAACTAGCCATATGGAGGAGAAGGATAATCAACTTGGGCTCCGGTTCCTACATTGTGATATCATGTAGGAAAGAGTATGTGTTAGTACGTTTGAATGTACTAAGTATATATGATGCAATGCAACAAGAGATAGACATCATATTCAAAATTCATAACAATAGCTAATAGGCATAATATAACAACTTGGCATGTATGATCAATGCATAGTAAAACATACTCAAGTAACTCATGCTCATATAGGATATCATATTTGTTGAAGAGACCAAGCTAGCTTTCCAAGGTACAAACCCCTTGGTAGGTTGGTGATGATGCCACCCCATCACTTAGGTGGTGAGGTACAAACCCCTCTTTAGGTTAATGAGTACAAACCCCCATCTAGACTGATGATGATGCCACCCTATTACCCTTGCGGTGAAGCACATATCCCTCACTAGGTTGATAAGTACGAACCCCCATCTAGGTTATCCAGACTCTTAGTACCCTCGAATTGGGCATGGTCTAATGCAACACTTCATAGGATATATCATATACATAAGCTGCGTTCGTCAACATAATATCAATCATATCATATCTCATCCTTTGGGCCTTCATTTCCTTAGAAAACCATAACCAGACATTTTATCAAACACTTGGCGTATGTGAAATGGTAGTATAAAACTATGAAATATAAAGATTAAATCATGCAAGTAAATCTATTGTAAAACCATCAATCAACTCCTTGCAATACTCTCAGGCAATATACATCAAAATCCCTCATCAAATATTAAAATAGATCCAAAATTTATAGCTCAATACATAGAAAAACAGTCACAACTTTACATAGCTTTAATGTAGTTCATAGACATGTTCGTACTAGTAAACCCACTAGTAAAATCAACTTCAAATCATTCAAATTGAGTAAAGAGGATATTAGGACACCATGGGTTGAAGGACCTAATAGATAAAACCTACATAACTTAGCTTGGAAGAAGCTCTTGATGAAGATTGAAAATGGAGACTTGAAGCTTGAACAAAATCCTTAGTTCTGGATGAGGATTTTGAGACTTGAATTTAGGAGTGGAAAAAATATGGCTATATTTGAGAGGATATTGGAGAATGTTTAGAATGATATAAAGGTAAACTATAGCTAAGTATAGGTAAAAATACATTTGGGAACACTTAGGCCCAAGCCCAAAACTCTTAGACCACATAAAAAAATAACTAGGCAGAAACTACATAGGTCTGCATTGTGGACCTGTCGCAGATGCTGAATTAACACATTTCCACAATGGAGGCACGTCGTAGTACCATCGCAGAAAGACATGGGATAAACAATTTTTAAGAAAGTGAAATTGCTATTCTTTTACACTTAAATCGGGGTTAGACCTTTTTTCCCCTAATTTTGGCCCCCTGAACAAGAATATGAAGCCATATTTTTGATGTCGCACATAGATTTTGAGATATATAGAATATAAAATTTTGGGCATTCTAAGGCACAATTTTGGGCAATTTTTGGGGTCGTTTCAATATCTCCCCCTTGGCAACATTCATTCCCGAATGTAAAATAGATGTGCAGGACAAGAGTGATCATTAAACAATTAGCCCCAACAAATATGCAACATTACATTTAAAGTACCATTTTCAAAATATCAACATAAGTGTAAAATAATCATAAACTTGCCAACTTAAACATGAATGCATTTGAATGACATAGGGGCTGAAATACAAGACTTGAAATCACATAGGGGACTCAGAATTTGAAGCGTAGGCTTGAGTGGAGTGGAAAAGCTAAGGATACCTCTTTTGTATGTCCACTTCGGCCTCCCACATAGCACTTTCAACTTATTGGTTCATCCAAAGGACCTAAATGGATGCCATCTCCTTGTTCCTCCATCTCTTCACTGGGCTATCCAAAATATGAACCAGAACCTCCTCAAAAGTCAAGTTATACTTAACAATTCCCACAACATCAAGTGGCAGAATAACATTACGATCACCTACACATTTCCTCATTATAGAGAAATGGAATACCGGATGAACCAAATTCATTTTACAAGGCAACTTCAACTTATAAGCTACCTTGCCAACTATCTTTATCACCTCATAAGGACCAAAATATCTTGGAAAACTTCCCCTTTTTACTAAAATGGGCCACACCTTTCATTGGAGAAACTTTCAAATATACCCAATCGCCTACTTTGAATTCAAGGTCTCTTCTTTTCACGTCGGCATATGATTTTTAACAACTTTGGGCTGCTTTTAACCATTCCTTAATCATTATAACCTTCTCAAGAGACTCCGTAACGAGTTTTGATCCCAAGTAAGCCATCTCTCCAACCTCAAACAAACCAACCGATGATCTACAATGACTCCAATGAAGAGTCTCAAAAGGAGCCATATCGAAGATAGACTGATAGCTATTGTTCTAGGCAAACTCACTCAATGGAATATGATTATCCCAACAACCCTTAAGATCCAATACAAAATCCCTAACCATATCATCATGTGTTTGCATGGTTCTTTCGGTTTGGCCATTCGTTTGAGGGTGGAAGGCCATACTAGGTTGAACTTTTGTACCAAGAACCCCTTAAAAAGACCTCCGAAAAAGTGAACTGAATTGTGCATCATGATCAAATAAGATGGACAAAGGAACCACATGCAACCTTACTAACTCATGTATGCACAACCTTGTATACTCTTCAGCCCCATATATAGTCTTTACTAGTAGAAATGAGCCGATTCTGTCATCCTATGAACCACAACCCATTTGGAGTCAAAACCCTTCCTAGTCTTGGGAAAACCAACCACAAAGTCCATGTTAATCACCTCCCACTTTGAAGTAGGAATCTCTATGTCTTGGGTTAGGTCATGCAGCCTTTTGATGTTCGTCTTTAACTTATTGACAACTATGGCAATCGAAAATGAATTTGGCAATATCCGTCTTCATGCCTCCCCACCAATACATATCCATCAAGTCTCCATACGTTTCAGTAGAACTGGGGTGAATAGAATAAGAAGAATTATAGGCCTCGTAAAGGATTTTCTCCATCAAACCACCAACACAAGGCAGACACAACCTACCTTGGCACCAAAGGGCACAATCTCCCCTGTAACACCCCATACCATACATGTACTTGTACTATGCACATGAAACATGATATGGCTTTGTCAAATTAGTGTCTATTTTTAAACGTGCTTGAATCTCATATTAGAGGGCGATATGTACACCTAACACTTAAAAGGGTCGAGTGTATAGAAGTTTTATGTCAAATTGAGGAGATCGCGACCTTAAATGAAGTGAGGGAAGTAAGGTTCTTATAGTTCTATGAAGTAAGCAGGTGAATCACCTACTTTCTTAAATTTGCTAGCTAGATGGAGACCAGGCCCGACGTCAAATTTGTCCAATTCCGATTATGAACAAAGTTCATGTTAAGGGTGTAACATTAGCCCATGTTTTAGCATCATAAATGGAATATATTTTCAGCCCAAGAAGGGTATAAAAAGAGCCCAAAGGCATCACAATTTCTTTGATAATATAGACCCAAACCAACTAAGAGAAAGGGGAAAAATGGGCAGCAAGGGTTGATCAATTTGGAGCCCCTCAAGGCACTAGTGAAAGGGGAAAAATAGTACATTAATCACTTGATAAAATAAGGCCTAAAATGAAATAGAAATCAAGCCATAAAAATCCTTTAAAAGGGCCTACTAGAAGCTCCTTCAAGTCATTTAATTTAGGCAAAAAAATCAGCTTTCCAATGCTTTCTCTCTATACCTTCTTAACCTTGCAAAGAAGCCACAAGGAGACTTTTAGGGTTCTTGGAGAGCCTTACACCATGAAGGTAAAGGTATGTAAGAAGACTTATGTGTTTAGTATTGTTTTATCATGAAAACAAGAGGCCAAGCTGATTATACCTTTGCTGAAAATGTTGGACATCATGTGTGCCAAAGTTTGTTGTACATTTTTCTTGTGTATTTGGAAGCTTTTCTCTTTTTGGTTGGATTCTTTATGAAGGGAGTCTACTTTTCTTAATCTTTATTGGTCCATAATGATGTATAATGGAAGCTACACCATTTTTATAGTTTGAAAATGTGAGTTCTTGTATGATATCGTAATTGTGCCCTTAATAGGAACTTGAGGGCTAATGATCGGAGATTATTGTTTCACGTTCTCCGTATATGTTAGAACTATCTCTTTCACTGTTTTAGGGTTGTTTTTATGTGTATATATGGTGGGTACTATTTGGTTAAAGTTGGAACCGATTTGGAATTGTCGACGTCGAAATGTAGCGAAGGGATGCAACGTTATGCCGCCTATTTGCATGTTGTGTTGAATTGTTATGTCTTGTGCTTTGTGGGTTGTTTTAAGACTATTATAGGATTAAACCCGGATGCACATGATATATATATATATATGAGAATGTATATTAGAAATACGATTAGAGGCGGAAAGGTTGAAAGAATATGCTCGGGTTTATGATTATATGTTTGTTGCCCGTTTGTTATTTTTATGAGATTGGGCTGGCAAGATGTATCTATTGGCTGCAAATACTAGTCTTACAAACTAGTAAATTGTAGATAAATTCTTGGAGGAATGGAAGGTTATCTCGAGGTAATAATGAGGTCGTACAACAAGGCATGTAAGGCTACTCGATTTCGCATTACTTGGCATGAAATATAGATTCTTCCTTGGCACATAAAGGCACCTACCAATTCCAACACAACTATTAACCATGTCTCCACTCTTTCACATATTCATATGCTCCCATACATAGCCACTTTCAAATCTGCATGCATACCTAGATACAAAGTTACTTGGGTTCTTGTTGCTAAATAAAGTTCACGAGTTCTTTCATCTCAAACGCATTTCATTATTTGTGTAACATACTCTTTTCATTGTTATATTTTCTTGTATGGTTATTAACATATCACATGCAACGTCTACAGTCCTGTATCTCCAATATTATGACCATTAAAAAAATCAACTCAAAGGTAATAGAAAGATAAAGTAAAGTATATTGGCTGTTGATGGGTGGTAATCCGAGGGGTGGAAGAATTACGTAGCTAGGGTCGATCTTATCCTAGAGTGTAGCTCAACGGGTTAAAGGAAAAGCCTAGTCAGGGCCAATCTCGATATAGATTTACCACTGATCAACTGGTCATTTATATTACATGTTGTGCACATATTATACAATAAAGTTAAAGTAATAAAAAGAACATAAAGTACATGATCCCATAGTATAACTAAAGGTGGTCTCTTATCCTATACTAGGGCATAGTTTCATTTGAGTTGTTCCTTCATGTACAGTATTCCTGCCTTACATATTCAGTACATTATCTCATACTAATGTCCCTTACGGGGGACCTGCATTTCATGCTACAGGTACAGATGCTAGTAGATCTTCCCAGTAGGAGGACAGGGTATCCAGCTGCTGTTACTAAGCTCCAGGTTGGTTCGAAATTTTGTGTGTATAGAGTTTACATTTTTGCATTATACAGTTAGTTGAGGCGGGGCCTATCCTGAACCTTTATCAAATGCTTTTCCTTATCTAGAGGCTTTGTAGATATGTAAATTAAAGTATAGTTATGTCTCATACATTAGACAACATGGCTCCAATAGCCTAGTCATATGCATTTCTTTTGGCTTGTTATTACTGTTTACTTTCTGGAAAGCATGTGGAATTTATAAATCCCTTATAATATGTATTCAAAGCACATTGGTACAGGTTGGTTGTCCTGAGCCTTATTGGAAAGGGGTGTCAGTCCCCCTTAACTGGACTTGTGGCATGACAGATGTGGTATCAAAGCAGGTCATCCTAGGGAGTCTACAAAGCCATGTCTATGTAGAGTCTTGTTTATCGATGTGTGGTGCACCACATTTATAAGTAGGAGGCTACATGGCATTTAGGAGTTGTTACTTTCGATTTATCCTTTAGATCATGCCATAGATCTGAGTGTAATAGGTGGATTGTGTCTATCTACTAAATTGTTTTGTACAACAAGTATGCCAGAAACCAGGAAGAACAAAAGTAATGGGAAGGAAGTAGAAATGGTGGTTGGTATACCCAGTCGGGTAAGACAACAATATAAGGCACAAGATGAGTCTCTGTCACAGACTCCAACTCCTCTAGCTCTTAATGAACCAAAAAGTAGTCAAATTCCCCCAGAACCACCTACCGATACTACCGTGTAGGATCAGAGAAATGCAGTCCAACTATTGACTTGTATAGTTGTTGGCCAAGGTCAAAGACATAAAGGTCCAGTTATAGGTGTAAGTGGTGTGAATAAGGCAACTACCACGAGGATATGTGACTTTCTAAATTTGGACCCTCCATCCTTCACTAGGTCAGATCCTTATGAAGATCCACAAGACATTATTGATCTGATTCAATGCACATTAGTTGTTATGCATGTGAGTGGTACAAAAGCTGTTGAGCTAGTAGCATATAGGTTGAAGGATGTGGCTATATTGTGGTATAAATCGTGAAGGGAATTCAAAGATATAGATGCTTCCCCAACTACTTGGAAAGTGCTCAATGAGGCATTTATTGACAATTACTTATCATTATAGATCCGGGAGGCCCATACAGATCAGTTCTTGAATCTCTACCAAGGGAATATGAGCATGATAGAATATAGCCTCCAATTTAATTCCCTGGCCAGGTATGCTCCTAATGTAGTTACTACTGCGGCAGATAGAGTTCATCGATATGTGAATAGATTGGATATGTATCTGGTTAGACACTGTACTATTGCTTCCTTTGACAATGACATGGATATAGCGAGAATGAAAGCTTTTGCATAGAAATTGGAGGATCAGAGGAAAAGGAAAAAGACACAAAGTTAGAAAGGGCACAGTCCAAGAGGGCCAGGTTTACAGGGCAGTTTACGCCACCCCAAGGTGAGCTTAGGCCTTCATTTTCTAATAGACTGCCTAGGCCATCATACTCCTACTCTGTAGCTAGTGGTCCACCACAACTTCAGGGATCTAGTAGAAGTTCGTTTGGTTTAAGAAGTGAAGGGTAAGGCACCCAGACAGCGGGATATTGAGCAGGCTAGCACATGACCCCTAAGTAGCCTTGTAAGCAGTGTGGAAGAAGTCATTCAGGTATATGTCATGTTGGGGTAGATGTTTGTTATTGGTATGGTGCGCCTGGCCATATGATGAGAGATTGCCCAAGGAGACGTATGGGGGATATAATACAACCTTCTGGATCAATTGTTGCATTATCATTATCAGTTCCTCCCTTAGGTAGGGGTCAAAAGAACCTACAGGTCACAGTAGAGGTGTTAGAGGGGCATCTAGCTCTAGTGGAGTCCAGACTCGCACTTATGGTCTGGGGATTCGGCAAAATTTTGAAGCTTCACTCGATGTGGTCGCAGGTACATTGTCCATCTTTTCACATAATGTATAAGCATTAATTGACCCTGGTTCTACACTATCATATATCACTCCATTAATATCTAGAAAGATTAAGAGAACACCTAAGTTATTGAACAAACCATTTGAAGTGTCCATAACAATCGGTGAATCTGTTATGGCTAGAATGGTTTATTATGACTGTGTCATAAATGTTTGTGACCGTGACACATTAGCTGATCTTATTGAGCTAAAAATGGTGGGATTTGATGTTATAATAGGTATGGATTGGTTATCTTCTTACTATGCCACCGTGGATTGCCGAACTAAGAGAGTGTACTTCCACTTTTCAAATGAGACAGTTCTTGCATGGGAAGACAATGTTGGGGCGCCAAAGGGTAAGTTTATCTCTTATTTTAAGGCTAGAAAGATGATATCTATGGGGTATATATGTCATTTAGTTAGAGTAAGGGATATAGAGGCAGAATTGCTAACTCTTTAATCAGTTCCAGTAGTGAATGAATTTGTTGATGTGTTCCCTGATGAACATCCAGGTTTACTTCCTGAATGAGAAGTAGATTTTGGTATTGACTTACTTCCAGGCACTCAACCTATTTCCATCCCTCCATATAGAATGGCCCTGACAGAATTGCGTGAATATAAGAGCATTTAAAAGATTTATTAGAGAAGGGTTTTATAAGACCTAGTGTGTCCCTTTGGGATGCACCACTGTTATTTGTATGTAAAAAGGATGGCACCTTGAGAATTTGTATCGATTATCGACAATTGAATAAGGTGGCAATTAAGAATAAACACTCTCCACCCCAAGATTGATGATTTGTTTGATCAATTACAAGGTGCCAAATGCTTTTCAAAAATTGATTTGAGATCAGGGTATCACCAAGTGAGAGTGAAGGAGAATGATATACCTAACACTGCTTTCAGAACACGCTATGGTTGCTTTGAATTTCTTGTTTTGTCATTTGGGCTAATGAATACACTAACAGTTTTTATGTATTTGATGAATAGAGTATTCAAGCCATTCTTGGATGTGTTTGTAATAGTGTTTATAGATGACATTTTGGTATATTCAAGATCAGAAGATGACCACACCAATCACTTACGACAGGTGTTATAAGTTCTTCATGATCGACAGGTGTATGCCAACTTCTCCAACTGTGAATTTTGGCTAAAATCAGTGGCATTTTTGGGTCATATTTTGTCGGATGAGGGAAGAAGGGTTGACTCGCAAAAGATAGAGGCTGTGAAAGATTGTCCATGACCAATAATACCCATAGAAGATCAGAGTTTCCTAGGTTTGGCAGGTTACTAAAGGAGGTTTGTTAAAAGTTTTTCTTCTATTTTTGCACCTCTAACAAAGTTGACATATAAGGCAACCAAGTTCCAATGGAATGATGGATGTGAAAGGAGCTTCTAGGAGTTGAAAAATAAGCTAACTTCTGCACCTGTGCTAGTACTTTCAGAAGGTACCGAGGGATATGCAGTGTATTGCGGTGCTTTAGGAGTTGGCTTAGGATGTTTAATGACACAACATGGTAGGATTATTGTTTATGCATCTTGACCACTATGACCATATGAGAAAAACTATTTAACACATGATCTTGAGCTAGCAGTGGTTGTGTTTGATCTGAAAATATGGCGCCCCTATTTGCATGGGGTTCACGTTGACATATATACTGATCATAAGAGTTTGCAATACATTTTAAAGAAAAAATACCTAAATTTAAGATAGCGGGCATGGCTAGAGCTAATAAAGTATTACGATGTTGACATACTATACCATCCGGGGAAGGCAAAGGTGGTAACCGATGCTCTGAGTCGTAAGGCAATCATGAATACTGGTGATCAGGCCATAGTAAGTCAAGGAGTAGTTAAGGATCTACGTCAACTAGCTAGTTTTGGAGTTCGCTTTCTTGAAACTCCAAATGAAGTGGTTATTGAACATAATGCAGCATCACCTTCATTAGTAATGGAGGTGAAAGAAAACCAGTTCGAGGATCTTATTCTACAATAACTTAAGGGAAAGGTAATTCAAGGTACAATAAAAGGCTTAGACATTATACAAAATAGAATATTTTATTGCAAAAATAGATTATGTGTGCTTGATAATAATGGATTAAGAAAGAGGATAATGGAAGAAGCCCATCATTCCATATATTCCGTCCTTCCAGGATCAACTAAGTTGTATCATGACCTCAAGGTAATGTATTGGTAGGGAGGCATGAAAAAGGACCTCGCAAAATTTGTGGCTCAATGTCCAAATTGTCAACAAGTGAAAGTAAAGAACCAAAATCTAGGAGGTTATATGCACTGTATAGAGCTTCCAACATGGAAGTGGGATATGATGAACATGGATTTTTTACTAGGTTGCTTCGCTCATTTCAGAAGCTTTACTCCATATGATTAATAGCTGACAAACTCACAAAGTCAACATACTTCTCGCCAGTTAAGAGTTATTATACAGCTGAAGAGCATGCCATGTTATACCTCAAAGATATAGTCAGGCTACATAGAGTCTCGATCTCCATTATATCTGATCGAGGAGCTCAATTCACTGCAAAGTTTTGGAAGTCCTTCCAAAGGAGTTTAAGGACACAAGTAAATTTGGCTACAACTTTCCACCCTGAAACAGATGGTCAAGAAGAACGCACCATTCAGACAGTTGAAGATAAGTTTTGGGCTTGTGAATTGGACTTTAAAGATAGTTGGATGGACCATTTGCCAATTATTGAATTTTCCTATAATAATAGATACCACTCGAGTATCAAGATGGAACCTTATGAAGCATTTTATTCAAGGAAATATATGTCACTAATTGGATGGTTTGAAGTGGGTGAAATCACCTTGCTTGGGCTAGATTTAGTATAACAAGCCATAGAAAAAGTTAGGGTAACACAACAACTGCTAGAAACAACCCAAAGCTGTCACAAATCATACGTGGATTCTAGTAGGAGAGGACTGGAATTCGTAGTAGAGGATTAGATATTTATAAATGTGTCTCCAATGAAAGGGGTTATGAGGTCTCGTAAGAAAGGCAAACTGAGCCCACGTTACATAGGGCCATATCAGATTATTAAGAAGTTCGGGCAGGTTGCATATGAACTAAAGGTACCCCAAGTGCTTTCAATGGTTTATCTAGTTTTTCATGTCTAAATCTCGTATCACTCCTATTAAAGATATGCAAGTTACAAAACATCTCACCTATGAAGAGGTACATATTTCTATTCTAGATCATCAAGTTAAGAAGCTAAGGAATATAGAAATAACTTTAGGGAAAGTACTTTGGAGAAACCAACAAGTAGAAGAGATAACATAGGAGGTTGATAATGTGATAAAATAAAAGTACCCTTACTTATTTGAAGCTAAAGAGGAAGTGCAACATGCAGAATTAGGGCCTCAGTAGATACGTGTGTGTGAACAATTATTGCGTTGAACATGATTAAGCTATCTAATTATGCAAACATTTAAGGACGAATGTTCCTGGTGGGGGGGAGATTATAACATCCCACACCTTACTTGTACTTGTCCTATGCACATGAAAAATGATATGGCTTTGTCAAATTAGTGCCTATTTTTGAAAGTGCTTGAATCTCATATTAGAGGATGATATGTATATCTGACGCTTAAGAGGGTCGAGTGTATACACGTTTTAAGTTAAATTGAGGAGATTGCGGCCTTAAATAAAGTGAGAGAAGTGAGGTGATTATAGAACTTAGAAAGCTAGCAGGTGAGTCACCTACTTGCTTTGGTTAAATTTTATTAGCTAGACGGAGATGAGGCCCGACATTGGATTTGTCCAAGTCCGATAACGAATAAAGTTAGTGTTAAGGGTGTAACTTTAGCCCATGTTTTAGCATCGTAAATGGACTATATTTTCAGCCCAAAAAGGATATAAAAAGAGCCCAAAGACATCACAATTTATTTGATAATTTAGGCCCAAACCAACTAAGAGAAAGGGGAAAAATGGGCAACAAAGGCCCATTAGTTTGGAGCCTCTTAAAGCCCAAGTGAAATGGGTAAAATGGTACAAGACTCACTTGAGAAAATAAGGCCTAAAATTTAAAAGAAAGTCTGCCAATGAAATCCTTTAAAAGGTCTTACAAGCAGCTCCTTCAAGTCATTTAACTTGGACAAAAAAAAAAAACTTTCCAAAGCTTTCTCTATACGCCTTCTTAACCTTGCAAAGTAGCCACAAGGAGAATTTTAGGGTTATTGGAGAAGCCATACACCTTGGGTGTAAAGGTAAGTAAGAATATTTATGTGTTTTAGTATTGTTTTCTCATGAAAAACAAGAGGCTAAGCTGATTATACCTTTGCTGAATTTGTTGGACAACATGTGTTTCAAAGGTTGTTGTATATTTTTCTTGTGTATTTGGAAGCGTTTCTCTTTTTGGTGGATTGATTATGATGATAGGCTACTATTATTAATGACTCTTGGTTCTATAATGATTTATAAAGGCTTCTGCAGCATTTTTACATTCTGCAAAAGTGAGTTCTTGTATTATATCGTAATTGTGCTCTTAATAGAAACTTGTGGGCTGATGATCGGAGATTGTTTTTTCATGTTCTCCACATACTTTAGAACTACTTTTTCATTGTTTCAGGAATGTTTTTATATGTATATATGGTGGGGACTGTTTGGTTAATGTTAGAACAGGTTTGGACTATCGACGTCGAAATGTAGCGAAGGGATGTAATGTTATGCCGCCTATTTGTATGTTGTGTTGAATTATTATGTGTTATGCTTTTGGGCTGTTGTAAGATTTTTATGGCACTAAAACAGGCTACACATGATGTGTATATGAGAATGTGTATCAGAAAATACTATTAGACGTGGAAAGATTGAAGAATATGCTTGAGTTATGATTATACGCTTGTTGCCCGTGTGTTGTTTTTATGAGATTGGGCTGCCATGATGTATCTATTAGCTGCTAATGCTAGTTTTATCACCTACTATATTGTAGATAAATATTTGGAGGAAGGGAAGGTTATCCGGGGTAATAGCAAGATCGTACAACTAGGTATGTAAGGCTACTCGATTTCGTATTACTTGACATGTAATCTAGATTCTTTCATGGCACATAAAGGAACCTAGAAACTCCAACACAACTATTAACCATGTCTCCACTCTTTCACATGTTCATATTCTCCCATACATAGTCACCTTCAAATCTGCGTGCATACTTAGATACCAAGTTACACGGGTTCTTGTTGCCAAATAAAGTTCACGAGTTGTTTCATTTTATATGCAGTGTATTATTGGTGTAACGTACTCTTTTCATTGTCATATTATCTTGTATGATTATTTACATGTCATGTGCTACATCTACAGTCCTACAACTCCAATAATATGACCACTAAAAGAATCATCTCAAAGAAAATGGAAAGAAAAAGTAAAGTATATTGCCTATTGGTGGGTGGTAATCCAAGAGGTTGAAGAATCACCTAGCCAGGGTGGATCCTATCACGGGAGGTAGCCCAAGGGGTGAAAGGAAAAACCTAGCTATGGTCGATCCCGATATATATTTACCACTGATCAGCAGGTCATTTGTATTACATATTGTACACAGATTATACAGTAAAGGTAAAGTAATGAAAAGAACATAAAGTAAATCATCCCACAGTATAACTAAAGGTGGTCTCTTATCCTAAACAGTGCATTGTTCCATTTGAGTTGTTACTTTATATACAGTATTTCCTGAATTACATATTTAGTATATTGTCTCATACTAATATCCCTTATGGGGGACCTGCATTTCATGCTGCAGGTACAGGTGCTAGTAGATCTCCCCAGTAGGAGTACACGGTATCCAACTGCTGTTACCAAGCTCCAAGTTGCTTTAGAGCTTTGTGTTTCTAGAGCTTACATTTTTGCATGGTATAGTTAGTTGAGGCGGGGTTTTTACCAACCCATATCAGATTCTTTTCCTTATGTAGAGGCTTTGTGGATTATGTAAATTAAAGTGTGTTCATGTCTTATACTTTAGACAATATAGCCCTAATGGCCTAGTCATATGTATTTACTTTTTGCTCGTTATTACTATTTACTTTTTGTAAAGCATGTATAATGTAGAAATCCCTTATAATATGTATAGAAAGCACATGGGTACAGGTTGGTTCTCTTGAGCTTTATCAACAATGGGTGCCAGTCCTCCTTAATTGGACTTGGGGCGTGACATCCCCCTTGGGAGAAAACCTCTACTTTGCCCTCTTTCACCAGGGCCTTCAATTCAATCAAGGAGGAGTCAAGATCTTGTTTTGATATCACCTAATCAACCAATTAAGATAGACCCATCAACAACAGCAAAACCATCATCATTAACCTCTTCCTACCTAATCCTTAATATAGCCAATTAATTCACCTCCCTAGACATTTCCTTATCGCCACCATCGTCATGAGCTAGGCTATCTATAGACACATATCCAAAGCATCCACCACTACATTTGCCTTACCCAAATAATAATGCACACTCAAATCATAGTCTTTAAGAAGTTCCAACCATGTTCTTTGCCTCAAGTTGAGATCTTTTTATGTGAAGACATATTGGAGACTCTTGTGATCAGTGAACATATCCATATGCACACCATACAAGTAGTGATGCAAAATCTTTAATGCAAACACAATGGTTCATGGGTAGGGTAGTTCCTTTCATGTACCTTAAGTTGTCTAGAAGCATAAGCTATGACCTTACTATTTTGCATCAACACACAACCCAAACCAACCTGGGAAGCATCACAATGCACCACAAATTTCTCAATCCAATTCAGTAGTGAAAATATAGGACCAGACACAAGCTTGTCCGCCAATGTTTGGATGCTCCTCTCACACTCATTGGTCCATGCAAACTTGACCTTCTTTTGAGTCAATTTTTTCATAGGGGAAGCAATGGAGGAGAACCCACTTACAAACACCTATATGACCAGTAAGCCTAAGAAACTTCCCATATCCAACGGGGTCAATGGTCTAGGCCAATTCTTGATCAAATTGGTTTTCTTAGGATACACTTCTATACCATCCCCTGACACCACATGACCCAAGAATGCAACCTCTTTCAACTAGAATTCACACTTTTCGTACTTGGCATACAATATCTCCTCCCTCACTCTTTGCAAAACAACCCTCAAATGACCCATATGCTCCTCCCTACTATGTGAATATATCAAAATATCGTCAATGTAGACCACAACAAAGGAACTAAGGTAGGGTCTAAAGACCCTATTCATTAGGTCCATGAAGATGGCCAGTGTATTGGTCAACCCAATAGACATCACAATAAACTCATAATGCCTATATCTAGTCTAGAAGGTTGTCTTGGGATTATCATACTTCCTCACCCTCAGTTGATGATACCCGGACTGAATATAAATATTAGAGATAAATCTAGCCCCTTGGAATTGGTCAAAAAAGTCATCAATTCTTGGAAGAGGATATCTATTCTTTGTAGTGACCCTATTGAGTTGTCGGTAGTCAGTGCACACTCTAAAGTGCCCATCCTTCTTCTTCAAAAATAATACCAGTGCAACCCAAGGTGATTGGCTAGTCCTAATGAATCCCTTCTCCAACAAATCTTTCAATTGTTCCTTTAACTCCTTCAACTCCACCAGGGCCATATAGTAAGGGGAAATGGAGATAGATCGAGTGTTGAGGAGGCGGTCAATGCAAAAATGTATTCCCCTTTTAGGAGTAACACTAAGTAGGTCATTTGAGAAGACATCAAGAAACTTATTTCCAACCGGAACCAACTTTATGGAAGGGACTTTAGTGCTCTGATACCAAGTTGTCACGACCCAAGCCTAGGGCCTAGACATGACACGATGAATGAGTAACCCAAAGGAACCCCAAAAAACACTCTTGACTTATCGTTGCACATCATTGGATGCGAAAGCATATAAAAGACATAAAGAGTAAATATAAGGGCAAAGGGGCTAAGGAAAAATCTTTCATAACATCATAATCAAGAGAGAAAGAGTTAGAGCTCATATCATAGATACATAACATGTCCAACAAACACCTCTAGTACTTAGATAAGAGTGTGGCCAAGACAAGGCAACTAGGCTCACCCTTATAGTCAAAATAGAAAATAAAAAGTGTGTCTCAATACATAATAAGAGAAGCATAGACTAAGGTCCCAGGAATGGAGGACTCACCAACCTGCTTAAGTAATACCGAACTAGCCATGTGGAGGAGGAGGATGATCAATTTTGGCTCTGGTTTCTACATGGTGATATCATGTTGGAAAGAGTATCCATTAGTATGTTTGAAGGTAGTAAGTATGTAGGATGCAATACAATAAGAGTAGGCGTCATAATCAAAATGCATAACAATAAGCACTAGGCATAATATAAGAATATGACATGTAGGATCAATGCATAAGTTAAACATATTCAAGTAACATATGGTCCTATAGGATATCATATGTATGGAAGAGACCGAGCTAGTTTTCGAAGGTACAAACCCCTTGGTAGGTTGGTGATGATGCCACCCCATCAATTAGGTGGTGATGTACAAACCCCTCACTAGGTTGATGAGTATAAACTCCCATCTAGGTTGATAATGATGCTACCCCATCACCCTGGTGGTGAAGTACAAACCTCCTCACTAGGTAGATGAGTAAGAACCCCCATCTAGATTATCCAGACTCTTAGTCCCTCCGGATTAGGCATGTTCTAATGCAATACTTTATATAGTATATATCATGTACTTAAGCTCCTTTCATCATCATAACGTCAGTCATAGCATATCACATGTTTTAGGCCTTCATTTCCTCAAGAAACCATAACTGGACAATTTATCAAACACTTGGAGGGTGTGAAATGGTAGTATAAAACCATGAAATATAGAGATGAAATTATGCATGTAAATCCATTGTAAAACAATAAACCAACACCTTGAAGCACCCTTAAGCAGTATACACGAAAACTCCGCATTAAATCTTACAATAGATCCAAGATTTATAGCTCAGACACATAGCAAAACAGTCATAATTTTACATAGCTTTAATATAGTTCATAAACATTTTCATACTAGTAAACCCATTAGTAAAATAAGCTATAAATTAAGAAAATTGATTAATAAGGAGATTAGAGCACCATGGGTGGAAGGACCCAATGGCTAAAACCTATATAACTTTGCTTTTTGAAGAAGCTATTGATGAAGATTGAAAATGGAGGCTTGAAGCTTGAAGGAAATCCTTTGATTCGGATGACGGTTTTGAGACTTTAATTTAGGAGTGAAAAATATGGATAAGTGTTTGAGAGGATATTGGGGAATTTTTAGGATGATATGAGGATGAAATATGGCTAAGTATAAATAAAAATGCATTTGGGAATACTTAGGCCCAAGACCAGAAAGTCTTGGACCACATAAAAATAACTTGGCAGAAACTACACAGGTACACGTCATAGACCTATCGCGGAGACTGAATCAACACATGTCTGCGATAGATGTGCGTCTCAGTGCCACGCGGACAGACATTGGATAAGCGATTTTTAGAAAATTGAAATTGCTATTCGTTTGCTCTTAAATCAGGGTTAGACCCTCTCTCCCCTAATTTTGATTCCTTGAACAAGAATATGAAGTCAAATTATTTATATCATGCATGAATTTTAAGATATATAGAATTTGAAATTTTGGGCGTTCCGAGGCACATTTTTGGGAACTTTTTGGCTCGTTCAACTAAGTGTTTGAAGAGCATCCCTGACCACAAGATAGTTTGTGATGCCTTGGTAGAGATCTTATACCAGACCCTTGATAAGAATAGTAAGGCTTGTGCTAAAACTATTATGAGGGATATGTTTCTAGATCAACCATTTGCTAGGATTGCAGAGCGTATGGAGCAAGTGATCAAGACAAATCATGCATAGGGACAATGGGATAGAGCTTCCACAAAGGGTCCATGTATTGTGAGTCTTGGTTCAGAGTAAGCCAAAATTAATGAGGAGATTATGCAATAACTTTCTCAACATTAAACAAGCAACGATATGGTTATCAAGCAAAACCAATAAAGAGTAAATGTGGTAGTTCACCAACCAGCATGTGCACCTATGTAAAAAGAGCCTTATTTTAATGAGGATGCTTGTTTATTGAATGATTAGATGGGGGGGAGTGTTTCAAACCAATGCCTAAGGGTTCAATTAGGACTATTAGCGCCAAAGTCAAGGAAACCATGGCCGAAACAATGGTAGAGATAGAGCTTATAGAGACAACTGAGGTGGTTAAATGATAGGAACAGGGGTCCTAAAGAAAATTGGGGTAGAAGAGATTGTTTCAGAAATGATACATATATGCTACCACATAACCGTGACACAAGCATAGGAAATTCTAAAATTGAGTATATGTTTGATCGTTTGTTTAAAATGTCTGAGACACAAAATGAAACTCTAAAGAGCATGAATTCTGATATTTCAAGTACCAACAAAAATATACAGTCTCATTTTGTGGCTATTAAACATCTTGAGCAATAATTTGTCAAGTGTCAACTCAGTTGAATTCGTGTTAGAAGGGTACATTTCCAAGCAACACTATGGAAAATCCTAAGGATGAGGGGCAATATATGATGGTTACTATTAGGGGTGGCAAGAGCACAATTGATCCTTCTATGTCAGTTGAGGTAGAAGATGTATATGAGAAGATAGTTGCAGGCAAGGATATGGTTGAAGGAGATGATTATGTGAAGGATGGGGTAAGTGAAGAAGCTTAAGACCTATAAAAGTATAAGTTCGTCCCTAGGCCTACTCTTCTTTTTCCTCAATGTCTCAAAAAGAGGGATGACGAAGGCAAGCTCAAGCACTTTTCTTTATGCTTAAGTAACTATCCATCAATATGTCCCTTCTTGAAGCATTAGAGAAAATGCCAGGCTAGGCCAAGCATATGAAGGACTTGATTACCAAGAAGTGCACTATGAGTCAAAATCATTCTCAAGAGCTTCAACATTGTGGTGTTATCACTACAAAGTCCTTAGTGGATAAGCATGAAGATTCATATAGTTTCACCATACCTTGCACTCTATGTGATGTGGAGTTCACAAAGACTCTCTTTGATTTTGGTGCTAATACTAATTTAATGCCTCTTACGATCTATAAGAAGCTTAGTTTGGATGCCCCAACTCATACTAATATTCGGTTGTTGATGGAAGATAGAACGATGAAGAAACTTGTGGGGATACTACATGATGTATTGGTAAAGGTGGGAAAAGTTACATTTCATGTAGATTTTGTAATTCTTGATTATGAGGTCGACTTATATGTTCCAATCATCTTGGGATGGCCATTCCTGGCCATGGAATGAGCTCTAGTGGATATGGAAACAGGTTGACTCAAGTTTAGATTGAATGATGAAGATGTTTTCTTTGACATTCGTAAATCCATAAAGCATCTAGATGGGCTTAAGAGTGAGGTTTGGGAAATTAGTGAATTCTAGTAGACAATTTTTCAATGTCATGCCGCGACAATAAATCAGGCACTAATTGGGAGTTAATCCAAGATTTTTGATGTTATTCATAGTTATAGGATTATTTTTAGCTTTTGGATTCATAGTTGTTTTATTGTGTTTTGATTGCTATTTTTTACAATGAGTTGGTTGCATTTTGGGTAATTGTGTATTTTATGAAGAGAATGCAGGTACAGGACTAAGTTAGCAAATTGGCTGGGAAAAGCATCAGATTCCATTTCTACGACTAGGCTTATGAATGGCAGTACAGTTTACGACTCGTAACCCTATTTCGTTGAGATTTCCAGTGGGTAGGATAATTGAGCACTCCAATTTATGAGGAAACATTATGACTCGTAGATCAATCTATAAGTTGTGAATGATTTGTAGATCTCAGGTAAGTTTGTGAACTTTTGTAAGTGTTGAGGGTTCTACGAGACCATGACTTATGTGTCATCGATCTATCCATGACTCGTAGTCCAGGTTTTGAAGACCCAAGCCCAGTATTTTAACTGGTAGCCCAATAAATGCATAAAAGATGGGTCATATTATTTTAACCCCACTTTTGACCTTATTTACCAAAATTTCCCAAATTTGGCCCTTCCCCTCAAATTTCCAACCAAATTCTGGTAGCCTTGAAGTACTTTTCTTTGAGGTTTTCTGCACCTAGGGTTTCATGCTCATTCATCTTGTCTCTTTTTTTTCAAATACATCTCAACTTATTCATATCAACTTATTCATTTCAACTTATGGTAGTGTTTGGTTTAATTTTATCCTCTAAATTGCATTGTTTTAAATTTTTTTTTTGTGATTATTGTGATGGGTTTGATGTTTAAGCATGGGATTCTTGTTGAATGTGAGTTATAAATGTGAAATTAGAGTTGCCATTGACTAAACTGATTGTTTAAGTCTAGAATTAGGTGTTATAGCCTTGAGATTGTTCATTGTTGTGACTATGAAATCGTCAAACATGTTTTATTGAATGATGTTGAATAGTTTATGATTGTGAATTGGTGATTGATGACTTTGGAGCATGATTTGGTGTGAATCATATAGGAATGGTTGGAAACATAGGTTATTCCATTCTTAATCCTTTTTATTTAGGTGCATAGACGTTAAAATCATGTTTGGGGATATGAGTGTAGGATTGGAATCATGCGAGTGCTTGTATCCTTGCTTCAATATTATTGATTAAGTGTTGAATATGTTTTTAGGGTCCGTGTGATGGACTTAGAAAAATCAGGTATCTGAGATTTCTTGTTCACGAGAGTCCTTTATGACTCATAGATTAATCTACAATTTGTAATTGCCCTTCATGGGAAATTCTAGAAACTAGATACTCTGAGTGTTCATCAGACAAGACCTTCTATGAGTTGTAGATCATTTTATGAATGATAGATCCCTTCTAGATTTTTAATTACCCTCTGGAATCTTATACGACCCCGGTCTTTGATTCATAAACCACATTACGAGTCGTACTTAGGTCTCGTAGCCTTTGTAGCGATAAATATTTTTCTAAAGTACTAGTCTACTAGAGCACTTTACGACTCGTATTGCTCACTATAACTCATACAAGGGCTTTCATAGAGCCCTTCTGAAACTAATTCAGATTACTTTTTGCATTTTATTTCATGATTTTTGTGGCTAACCATGGTTTATTTATGTCTATATTTCAGATACTATAGCCCTGAAAGGGAGTCGCTCAAAGATCGAGGACTTTAGGTGAAAGCTTAAGGATGAACCTACAGATCACAAGCCTTCATATATTGAGTAGACCCCTTATCTGAGTGGGTCATTGGAGATATGTGATGTGTAACTTAACCAAAAAGCACCTCGACCACAGACTAGAGTTACTGCTAGAGTTGGGAAACCTTAGGCATAGGTTGATAGTCTTTCCAAGTCTAATTTAGAAAGATAGTGAGAAGAGTGGGAGTGGCTTGCTTCAGATGATACTTCTAGAGAGAAGCTGAGTTCTAAATAGGGCTACGAGGACAAAGAAGATGTTAGTCCTTCGTTGTACTATCTTCTTCATCAGCCCAGATGCTCAACAAATTGGTGGTGTATTGAGGGTGCAGAGGCTATAGTCATGGAGGGTACACAACCTAAGGAGCAGGAAGAGCCAACCTGTTCCATCTATGATGAGCCTAGGATCATTGAAGATGGATTGAGCCATGTCCCAGGTCTACAGGACATGATGATACGATATGGGTTGATGTGGATGACAGAGTCACTTGGACGACACTCCCTCTCTTTGATGAGGGAGTTCTATGCATCATATGCAACCACTATTCAGCATTATCTTTCCAAAGAGAAGAAACCATTCGCTCAACCTACGTTGACAGAGATACGAGATAGAAGTCGATGGGTAGACATTTCTGAGGAGACAATCCCCCGTATGCTTTTTGATCCCAATTTCTGAGTTCCCAGGTCCACAATAGAGTTTGATCCAAGGTTGGGGGAGTTAAGGAACTCATTACATATGAAGGATCCAGTACAACAGACCTCACTTCTAGGATGGGTCGCTTGTCATATTGTAAAGAAGAGTCTGGAGCCTACTTGGGTCACCACCCACACTAAGCCTATAGTAAAGGCTTCACTCAGCTTTCCTGCCAAGTTTTGGTCAACCATTGTTAGATCATGCGTTCGGTCGACTTTGGCTGACAATACACTTATGTCGGGGTGTACAGTATTGGTTGCCAGTATCTTGGTTGGCTATAACAATAATTGTGCCTAACTCATAGCAAAACAGATACACGATTCAGTACAAAAGAGGGCCACCTCCATCTCATTCCCTTATTTGATCTACAGAC
This sequence comes from Solanum ossicruentum, assembly GCA_025774065.1. Classification (NCBI taxonomy): domain Eukaryota; kingdom Viridiplantae; phylum Streptophyta; class Magnoliopsida; order Solanales; family Solanaceae; genus Solanum; species Solanum ossicruentum. The sequence goes on along the minus strand of JAOTQR010116922.1, from coordinate 32,375 downwards.
TCTATGTAGAGTCTCAGGTGCAGATTTTACTTCAGCTTCACTAATTAGTGGAGTCCCAGCTTACTTTGGAGCCCAGCCTGAGTAGGTTGGTAAGATCCTAGTGGCACTTTGGTAGGCATAGCCTCCACCTCCGCCAAAAATGTTCATTCTGGATCCACCACCTGAGGGTTCGGTAACTGTCACCACTACCATTACGATTACTATTACTAATGAGAGACTTTGATAGCCCGAGAAAGGTGATGTTGAGAGAGGTCCTCTTATATTTTCTCCTGCACTAGAGGCCACTACTACACAACTTTCTCTAAGGGGCATTGTTTATTTATCAGTCGCTACTATCTAGGCTATGGCACAGTGCTTATCACGTGTTAAGGTCAAGTTGTCTCAGCTTATCTAGGAGATTAGGCCATGGGTCTGGCTGGCTACTGTAGACTTAGAGGAGTGGAGCCAGGCATTCACTATTTGTACAGTTCAAGAGCATGTTTCTGTAATGGATGCTCGCATCAATGCCTTTGAGGAGTGGCTTCAAAAGAGATTGGTGGAGGCTCGGCCTTCAGATTTGTCATTATAGTGATAGATAAAGAAGGTCAGGGCTTACACAAAATCATCACTTGCAGTACTAGTTACACTACCAGAGTATACACCTCCGGAGCCACTATTTCATTTATTTGCCTCCATGGAGCCTACACAAACTTCCCACTAGAAGAGACCCCTTATAGAGGGTGCTGAGTCAGTTGAGAGCAATGTACGTGCAAAGCTCTCGATAGATGAGGTGTTTGAGCTTACCATAAGAACATCAAGGCATGAGTAGGAGATGAGGCTAGCTTGTGAGCATGATAGGGTGAGGGGTATTAGCCTTTCCAGACAGAGTACCACAATTGAGGAGACTACCCCGTAGGAGGGGGAGGGCGAGACTCAAATTAAGATCGGCGCTTAGGCTCCTAGGTATGTTTTTAACCTCGATATATTCTACTTTTGCTTGATTTTGTGCATTGGTGACAATGCATATTTTTTTGGATGAGGTGTGTGTAGTTATGAGCCTCATTGAAATATGAGTAGCTAATTTTCCATAACTACCCCAATTTTGATCTCGTGGTTTTCTTACCTGTGCTCTTTTTACTTGTGTATATTTAATTTCTATTGAACCTACACGTTTAGGATGTTTAGATAATATTTGTAGCATATAGTACTAATACGTATGACATATAGTGTGTTTAATATTATGTTTTATTTTAACAAATGGTACTCACCAATTAACAAATGGTGCTCACCAAAAAATATTTTGATAGTAGTTAGATGGCAACTATGCATGTTTAGGTGTTTGGCAATATCTATTCTGATAATGTGAGGGTAATTTGAGATACAAAGCATGATATGTTAGTTTCTTGCTGATAATGTATGCAATGCCAAAAGAGTTTGAGCTTATTTGACTAGATTCATGTATTGTGTTCTAATTTGGAACTTTCCCTATTACTTAAAGTTAGATTGTAGATTAAATGGAGTAGGAAATGATCTTAGGCATTTGTTCTTTAATTAGTCCACTTTAGCCTAAATTGACCAACCAAATGACGTTTTATCCCTTCTTTAAAATATTGGAGCCTTATATGTACCAATTCGTTCAAAACACCTAGGTAGCTAGCCTTATCTAGTGAGAAACTTTTAAATTGGCCTTATTCTATCCTTGAGCATTATGAACCTTGGCCGAGGCAAAAACATAAGTTAAGGTGGCTACCAAAAGTGGCCACCAAAAGTGGCCCTCCTTCGGAGGATAGATATTGTGTAATTCAATACATGCTCAAAGCCTAAGTTTAGGGTGGCCGATGTAAGGGTAAAGCATAAAAATAAGGTGGTGAGTCGAGAATGAGGATAAAAAGAAGAAAAGTCATATACCCGATGCAAGAAAAATGAATGATGCCTCAGATATGAGCTAAAAAACAAAATAAAGTGTAGAAACAAGGTAAAAAAAATGTGAAGAAAACACCCTAAAAAGCTTGAATGAGGAAAAAGGGAGAATAAGGTGAAAAGAATAGAATTGGTAAGGTGAAAGTGATGAAATGCGTAGGTTTAAGGAGGGTCTATAGTCAATATTTTTCCAAAATGTCATAACAAAACCCCTGAGCCAACGTTACAAGCACAGAAAGTCCTAAAGTGATCCTAGTCCAGTTAGTTGAACGTTTGAGTCATGAGTATAAGGGCAAGCCTCTAGTATTAGAAATCTTGCATGAATATCTTTTCTGAGACTGAGTGTTTTTGCATAGTCCCATGTCTAAATATAGTATCATTATTGAGTGTCAAATATGGGATTTCTTTTTTGTGAGGGTACTTGCATTGCATTGTTGGCATTTGACTTGTTCTGTAATTGTGGAATATTGATATTCCCTTGCTTGTCATAGTTATGTTGTCACATGCACCATTTGCAATGGTTTGCTAAATAGCTATTTGATCTTCTCTTGAAAAGTTGGTGTGAGTGTATAAGTTTGAATTGTTTGTGATGTATGCCATTGAGTTGAGGTCGATGTGTTTCTGTATTGTCTATACAGATTATGTCGTCGCTTGAGGACAAGTAATAATTTTAAGTTAAGAGTGTTGATGTGCGATCAAAATGCAACACTTCTGATTCCTACAACTTAGGACTTTGTGTGTTCCCAATGCGAAATTTATGATTATTATTTGCTTTTATATTTAGTGTTGTAGGAAAATAGGTTGGGATGACTTTGGGGCAAAATTAAAGAGTTCTCTAGTTTTTGATGATTTATGAGACACTCTACAAGTTGTAGAGCAGTGTACGAGTCGTAGAAGTTGTTTTTTGACAAATTCTAGTGAAGGTTGAGGTCTAAAGTTCAAGTCCAAGAGATTTGTAGAGCATTATACAAGGCATATAGATAGGTTTCATGAAGATATCTAGAAAGGGATAATTTGAAGTAGTTCAAGCCAACGAGTCTAAAGTATGAGTCATAAATTAGTTTACGAGTCGTGAAGTTGGTTCGTAGAAGTGAAGCCCAAGATCCCAAGAGCTATCTTTGAGATCCGATTATGACCAGTAGATGCATCTACTTGTCATTTATACGTTTTGTAGAGTTGCCTGACTAGTTTTTATATTTTATTATGGTTAGGATACAATACTTAGAGAGTCATCAGTTTCATTATAATTAGGGTTGGAATACAATACTTAGAGAGAAAATTGACAAAATACACTTGTGAATTAATTTTATCTTCAAATCTTGTGATTATAAATCAATTTTGATTTTATTTAATTCTCAATTCAATTTGCTAAGTGTTTAATTATGTTTACTCGATTCATAATTTCTTTATCTATCCATAGCGTGAGTAGCTAAATCAACAACTTGGGGATGTGGGAACCAGGAAGATCTAACCAAAGAAACCTGGGTAATTTGCAATTCTTGGAATGAGTATTTGCATGTACTAATCAATTCTCATCATTTTGCATGGTTTTTAGTGGTAGCCAACATTAGAGCTTCCCTAATATTACCTTGTTGATCCAGCTGGTAATGAATAGGAAAAGGGACTAACAATATTCAATGATGTGTTCTCGTCTAATCAATAGAACTAGACCAAGGGGAGGTTGACTGGACTATAGGTAATGGTTAGTATCTCATACTATGAATTTGGGCGAAGTCACACAGTGAGATTTGCCTCTCACCTGGAGCAATTGGCGAAGTTAAATTATCGTCCAGCATGTTATACTCTAGTCAAGAATTGGGTTATCAAGTGTTATTGAGTTTGTGAATCATGGGGAACATAATACCTAGGTTACTCTCTGTTCTTGATTTTCTAACATTATAGTTAGTGTAGTTTATTTTCTTATTGATTAATTCAACCTCAACCCCCGTTCAGGGAATTGAGTTGATTAATTCTTTCAATTGGTTATTGGTGAATTGTTGTGGGTCTCCGTATTCTCTATGGTGTTAGACCCTAACCTTGGTTAGATTTTATATTTGACAATGATGTTTTACCCTCCAAAAGTGAGTGTACTCAGGCGTGATCAATGTATGAAATGCCATGTGAGTGTGAGCATAGTTTGATAAATTCAGGTATTTTGTGGTAATTCAGAACATGCGCTGTTACACTAAGTTAGATTGTAGATTAATTGGATTAGGAAAGGATCATAGGACATTGTTCATAAATATTTCACTTTAGCCTAAAAATAACTAACCAATTAATGATATATCCCATGTTCCTAATGTTTGAGCCTAACATGCATCTCTTCTTTGAAAACACCGGATTAGCCTAGCCTTTTCTAGTGAAAAATCCTTAAAAATTGGCACTAGTCTTACCTTTAACAATGTGTACCTTGACTGAGACAAAAAACCTAAGCTAAGAGTGGCTATCTAAAGTGGCCCTTGTTCAGAGGATGAACATTGTGCACTTCAACACAAGCTAAAAGCCTAAGTTAAGAGTGATTGGTGTAAGGGTGAAGCACAAACATAAGGGGGTGATTTAGAAATACAGAAAAAAGGAGAAAAAAAATCACGTAATGGTGCAAGAAATATAAGTGATGCCTTAGATGTAGGCTAAAAAGCAAAGTGAAGTGTAAAAATAATGCAAAAAATGGAAAAATGAAAATAAAGCACTCAGAAAAGCTTGAAATAGGAAAAGGGGAGAATAAGGTGAAAGTAGCAAAGTTGGTGGGAAAAAGTGTAGAAAAATGCAGTTTGAAGGAGGGCATTTAGTCACTATTTT
>JAOTQR010116922.1:11518-27577 GCA_025774065.1 Solanum ossicruentum | reverse complement strand
TAAGGTGAAAGTAGCAAAGTTGGTGGGAAAAAGTGTAGAAAAATGCAGTTTGAAGGAGGGCATTTAGTCACTATTTTCGCAAAAGACCATATCATAGCCCCTTGACCGACTTTACAAGCCAAGAATGTCCTAAAGTGATCCTAGTTTAATAAGATGAAGATATGAGTCATGAGTATAGGGGAAAGCGTATGTTATTAGAGATCATGCATGAATATCTTTTATGAGAGTGAGTATTTTTGTATAGTCCCAAGCTCAAATATGAATACATAATAGAGTGTAAAAAATAGGATATCTTTCTGTGAGGGCACTTGCATTGCATTGTTAACACTAGATTTGTTCAGTGATTAAGGATTTTTGATCATACCTTGCTTGTCATAGCTGTGTTATCACATGCACCTATTTGTATTGGTTTACTAAATAGCCATCTAATCTTATTTAGAAAATATTTTGTGGGTATCTGAGTTTGAGACTTCGGTAATGTATGACATTGAGTTGAGATCCATGTGCTACTGTATTATATATATAGATTGAGTCTATCGCTTGAGGATAAGGAGCAATTTTAAGTTGATGGTGTTGATGTGCTGTCAAAATACAACACTTTTGATGCTTAAAACATAGTATTTTGTGTGCTCTCAATGCGATGCTAGTGGGTTTTATGCGTTTTTATGTTTATCTTTGTGGGATTGTAGGTTGGCAATGATTTTGGGGAAAGTTATAAAGTTGTTGTAGATTTTTTGCTATACAAGAATCCTTGCGGACTGTATACCATTCTACGAGTCGTAGGGTGGGTTCACAAGGAATTCAAGTGGGGGGCCAAGTTTCTGATATTACTTCTATGAATATGCAAACAAGTTGTAGATTAATGTACGAGTCGTAGAAGAGGTTCGTGCCTTAAGGATCAGAGAATGAAGATTTTCTGCATTTCATCAGACGACACCCCCTTTATGGGTTGTAAACCATTTAAGAATTGTAAAGAGGTGTCTAAAAATATTGTCTAATTTTCTAGCAACAATGTACGACACCTCGATTACGGTCCATGAACTTCAATATGGGCTGTAAAGTGTTGTTGTAGAGTGTGACGAGCAGTTCTCCTAAGTCATTATGGATTTGAATTTTAAATATTATAAATAGGTCTTCTAGGTTAATTTTCAAAAGTTCTCGCCAGAGAACTCAATATTTCGACAGAGCAAATTGTTTGGTTAGCTTGAGAACACTTATGGTTGAGTTTGAACTTAAAGCTTGTGATTCTCATTGATATTGGATTTGCTTGTTCTTGATTTAATTGAGTGAGTGTTTAATTATGTCTTCGTAATTCATAATCTCTTCATCTACACATAGCATGAGTAGCTAAATCCACAGGTAGGACTGTGGGAACCATGAAGAACTAAGTAAACCGGATAATTCACAATTCATGAAAGGTGTATAAGCATGTATAAATTAACTCCCTTCGTTTTATATATTTTCTGATGGTGGCCAACATTAGAACCTTCCTAGTGTTACTGACTGGACTAAGTTAGTAATGAATAGGAAAAGAGATTAATTAATAGGATTCTATTGATCTGTTCTTATCTAATTGACCAAAATGAGCCAAGGGAAGGTTTTTATTGGGACTAATAGGTAATGGTTAGCAATGCACATTATGGAGATGTGCCAAGTCACATAGTGAAATTCACCTCTGACCTTTGACCAAAGGGCTTGGTGAATTTAATTTGTCGTCCTACATGTTATACACTACACAAAAATTAGGTTACCCAGTGATAGTGAATCAGGGAATCATTGGAAACACAATACCCTAGTTGCGCTCTTTTATTGATTTTCTCTTGTGATAGTTAGTAAGTTTACTTTTCTCATTGATTATCGCAAACCCCTCCTTTGGAGGCTTTAGTCGGTTAATAACTCAGATTGCATATAGGTGAATTTTTGTGAGTCAACATATTCCCTATTGGATCTACCTAACCTTGGTTAGGTTCTATATCTTGAAAGATTCTGCTTTATCCTCTAAAAAGGAGTTGTAACTTGGGCGACATCAACAACCTCTGAGATCAGGGAGGATTCACCAATCAGCTAAAAGTGGGGAATATCCTTAACAAAGTGCTTGTTGATGATCTCTAATACCTATCTTTGTATCATAAAATGATGCAGTTCAAATGGGCATCAGTACGTAGAATGTATATGTACTTAAAATTGCTGAATGAAACATGCATCAAGGTAGAATACTATCAACTGAGATATCTCACATCAAGAGATAAGGAACTCAATTAGGAATTCAAATGCCTATCTAGAGCAAGTAAAAAAAGTAGACAATGATCCATCAATACATATCCAATCATATCAGAGTACTATCAGTATTGAACCTATGTAGGAGTTTGTCTTATCGGAGAACAACCACTTATGAGCCATTGATCGTATAACAATCCCCTTGACATTGCCACATTCATTCAATACCTTACCAAGGTAAGACCAAATTGATCCAACATGGATCCAATCAAATAATCAAGTCCTATTATTTCATGATAATAAGATAGGGACATCTCCATCTTTAACGAACTCAATCCTAAAAATAGGAACATGTCCAACTTTAACGAACTTAGTCTACTCTTACGTTTGGAGACGTACTTACTAAGTTTGAGTTAGACTTACTGCCACTCAATTTGATGCTCAATATACCTCAAAAGACTTAATGCTTATTAACAATTATTCAAATTAATAGTCTCATAAAGACCCTTATTAATCCACCAGTTCTGGCATGATTGAGTTTCGTCCTATCAATTATCCAATCAATTCTCAATCACATCTTTCAAGAGTGTTCAGAAAATCACTTAAGAGAACTTTCCATTTAGAGCAATCTTTAGAATTCATATTTTTTAAGACTACAAGACCATCATGTTCAATCAATCCATCATCATGCTCACATCACAATCATAATGAACAACAACAACAACATTACCCCATTGCCTCAAGGGCTCTCGCCCATTGCGGTGTAAGGGGGGTCAAATGTATGTTTGAAACATAGATCGACTGTTTCCGAATGACCCATGATGAGCATTGAAAGTTGCATTAGCTAACTACTACTTCACAATTGAAAGAAGCCTAGACAGTTTAAAGAATCATTTTGCTTCATAATCATAATCAACCTTGTAAAAACAAGGCTCTAGACTCTATTCATAGATTGATGCACGCATTTATACTAAAAAAATATCAAATGTTTTTGAAAATATAAGGTTTTAAAAATGTATTAAAGAGAACAAGTTCATAAAAATAATCAGTTATGCAAAGATATTTGCAAATAGATTTTTCATCTTGAAATTTTTAAAAAATTAACTCATGTAGACTCAATACAGGGGGCACATGAAAGAACAATTCCATTCTTTTGTTTAGAATTACATACCTTGGATGGAGATAGACAATCTAATTTGCAAGAAGTTGGCTTTAATTCTCTTTAACCCTAGCCTTCTCTTTGCTCCTTAGACCTAGTTATTAAGATGAATTAGCATATATGAATGAAAATGCACGCTTAGAAATTTGATATAGTGTTGAAAATGACTTCAAACTGACATGGTTTTAGTCATGGATGGGTGATAAAAAGACAAGAATATCCTTGCTTTTAAAATTATACATCAAGTATCATAATGGAGCAAGTCCACGAAGATGACATGCGTACATTTTTCTAGAATTTCATTTTATGACTCATAAAATAATCTTTTGATCTAGTTGCTCTAAAAATCAACCTAGAACATTTTATCACATAATTTTTTCGTGCTTATCTCATTCTCAAAATTTTATGATTTAGCTAATTTTCCTATTTAGGTCTTTATCAATAAAGTGTGCATTGTTTAATATTAGTTTTAAAGTTGCATTTTCTATCATGTCCACACATTACTTCATTGATCCATGTGATTACAAGTCATTTCATTAGCCCAACTAATCTTTTGATGAAATTGCATGGTGTTAATGATAAGGCCATAAAGATTTATTTAAAGTAATTATTCTTGCCAAATATATAAGCATATTGAAATTGCCTTTAAAAGATATTAAGATGGACCCTCAACATGAAAGGCCAATTGCTAATTGGGTAGTTTTCGAGTTTTCAGCTACTTCAATGAAATCACTAGTTTTGATTCTAAGTTACATAACATGAGTATATTTGTGATTAAAGGTATTTCATAAAATTAACTTAGCACTGATGAGGCATTGATGTGCGATACGGTAAGAGAACTCTAGTAGCAACCCCTTGCCCCATTAACTATATGCCACCATAGGATCCCTTTTATCTAGGTTACTGGATCCATGTAAGTCAAATATGTCAAAGAAAGTTGCATGCCTAAATGACAAGGTTCTATTTGGCAAGTATTCTCCCCATGCTAGCATAAAGAGTTGTATTGGATTCCATGTAGTAGCTTGATGTGTTGTTTATATAGTACTTTTGGTGCTTAAAACTTGGAATTTTGTGTGTTCTCAATGTGATGTTAGTAGATTTGATGTGTTTTTACTTTTTGGACATATTACAGGGTTGGCATAATTTTTGGGTTAAGTGTGCAGAATTTACTGAAGCAGACGTTCCATGAGACCCTTTACAAGACATAAAGATGGTTTTGTAGACAATTCTAGTGAAGGGTGAATTTATGAAGTTGAGTCTACAAACATGCATATGAGAAGACTATATGAGCTGTAAACTTGGTTTCGTGCCTTGAGGAATAGAAAGTCAGTACTTGCTAAAAAGCCATTAGACAAAAATCCCTACGGTTGTAGAACTTTATATGGGTCATAGAGAGGTGTCATAGAAGTCAGCCCTAGTTTTGAAGAAGCAATCCACTAAGGCCCATTTATGAGCTGTAAAATGTTATACTATCCGTAGAATCTACTGCAGAGTCTGTCGACCCTGTTATCTTATTCTATTTTGGTTTTGTATTATAAAAATTATAAATAGCTTTTTTAGGTTATTTTTCATAAGGGAAAAAGGAGAGTGATGTGATAGAACATTAGAGATCTTAAGAAACACTTGTAAAACTTTATTTCATCTTAGAATTTCAATCTTGTGATTCTCATCGAAGAGTTTGAATTTCTTGTGCTTAATTCTCTTCTGTAAGTGCTTAATTATGTTATTCAAATTCTTAAGTCTTGCATTCACATTGATCATGTGTAATAAATTCACAACTACGGTTGTTTGAACCATGATGAACTAAAAGTTAAAACTAGATAATTCATAATTCTTGAAAAGTATGTATGCATGTATTAATTAATATTGATCGTATTGAATGCCTTCTAATTGTGGACAATATTAGAACCCACCTAGTGTTACTGATTATATCAAGGTAGGAATAAATAGGAAAATAGATTAATTAATAGGATTCGATTGATATTTCTCATGTAATCAACCGAATTGGGCCAAGGGGAGATTGTACTAGGACAATACGTAAAGGTTAGTAATGTCACACTACAGGGATGGACCAAATCACGTACTGAAAGTTTCCTCTCGCCCGTGCCAAAGGTTTTGGTTACCTTACTGATTTTGTTTACTACAAACTGTAAAAGATTCAATTATCTGGTAATATTGAGTTAGAAAAGTATGGAGAACATAATACCCTAGTTGCTCTTCATACTAGTTTAACTTTTGTCATTGTTTAGGATCACATTTTATAGTTTTCACAAACCCTCTCCCCCACTCTTTGGGGAGATAAGCTAGTTTATCAACCCAAATTGCATTGAATTCTTCTAAGTATACAATATTCCCTGTGGGATTCACACGTATCCTTGGTTAGATTATATATCTTAAATAGACTGTTTTAGCCTCATAATGGAGGTATAGCTTGGGAGACATCATAGCTCCTATGGTCTTATATGTTTTTTACTGTCCTTTCCCACAAAGTGTAAGATTTGATGTCTTTATTATATCACATATGTTTTATATTATGCATTGATTCTATGATCTTATATCCATTAATCCTTAATTTCCTCATTTTATATTTTTTATTGTTTTTATTTTATTTTAGGGTACAGGAGTGTGTAGGCTCAATACATGAACTCAAGGTATTCTCTTGACTTTGTTTGACCTAGAGATCTCGAGAAGACTAAGAAGGATGGCCCAAAATAAAGCAAACAATGTGGCAAATGCATCTTTCAACTGGAATGAGAATGAGAATGCAAATAATGACAACCAACCTCCTCTTGAGGACATTGCTCCACAACATCATGACTTCAATGGTGAAGCTTATCAGTGCAACTAATATCGGTTGAATCCTATGGGTATAGATCTTACTAGAGGTATTATGTTACCACCACTACCGGCTACCACAAAGTTTGTGGTCTTGAGTGGGTTGCTTTAGATGCTGCAAAACTGTGGATTATTTATAGGATTACCATCAGAGGATTTGCATAGTCATCGACACAATATTGCATTTATATGCAAGTATGTAATGGGAACACAAAATTTATCTATGGATATTATGGGACTTCGTGTCATCCCATTATCTATGATAGGCAATGCAGCGCTATGGCTATCTGAGCTCCCACAGTTTTTGATAACTAGTTAGGCTGAGTTGCAAATTGAAAAGATCAAATCAACAATATTGATTAACTTTATGGTGACTCGATCCTCACTATATGAGAGTGATTCACAAAGTATACTTGAGGAGTGACCCGGACCACAAAATTGTGGTTGATGCCTTGGTAGAGATCTTCTATCGTGCCTTCAATCGGAATAGCCAAGCATGTGCTGACACCATCATGGGGGAATGTCGGTAGATTAACCATTTGTAGGGATTGCTAAGAGAATGGAAAGTATAGTCAAGACAAATCGTGCATGGGAAAAGAAACAAGTCATCTACCAAAAGTTCATGTGCTGACAGTATTGGTTCAGGGAAAGCTAAAAGAAACTAGGAGATAATGCAAGAGCTTGCTCGAATCTGTAGCTGTATAGAGCTGATGATGAAGCAAAATTCGAAATAATTTAATGCCATTATTCCTCAGTCTCCGCGAGCATCCATGTCTGATGATCCCTACTATGATGAGGACACTTGCTTCCTTACTGATCAAATGGGGGGTTTCTAGACAAACACCCAAGGGTCAAATCTTGATTATTGACACCAAGGTCTTGGAAACCAAGGTCAGAAATATAAAATAGATGGTGGCTTTTGAAATAACCATAGAGAATTAATATGATAAATACTAGAGCCAAGAAAAAGATACAGATTAGGGCTGTAGAGATGGCTATAGAAATGCTCCATATGTGCCACTATACAATCGAGTCTCATTATGTTCCAATCAAATAGCTTGAGCAATAGTTTGGTCAAGTATCAACTCAAATTAACTAGCAACGGAGAGGTACACTGCCTAGCAACACAATTCAGAACCCAAAGAATTAGGGGCAGAACATGGTGGTTGCTACTCATGGTGGCAAGAGTACCATTGATCCTTCCATGCCAGTAGATGATGATGATGTTCGAGAGGAAGAAGTTGAGATCAAGGATATGAATACCAAAGATGATCATGTCAAGGATAGGGTAAGTGACTATATGGAGGTGCCAAAGAAGCTGAAGCCTATTGCTAGGCCTCCTCCTCTTCTCCCTCAAAAAATCAAAAAGAAGGAGGTGGAGGGTAAGTTCAAACATGTTCTCTCCATGCTAAAACAACTCTCTATCACTATCCCTCTTATTGAGGCATTGTAAAATATGACAAGGTATGCAAATTTTATGAAGGACCTGGTTATGAATAAGTGCACTGTGAGCCAGGAGCTTTCCCAAGAATTTCAATATTATAGTGCAATTGCCACAAGGTCCTTATTATAAAATCAAGAACATCCTGGTGCTTATATGATTCCCTACAGTATTGGAGATTTAAAGTTTATAGGACCATTATGTGATCTCAGTGCCAGCATAAATCTAATTCCCCTTGTGGTCTTCAAGAAGCTATGACTTGGAAGCCTACTTCGATGAGCATACAGTTGTGGATGGCTGACCACACGGCCAAGAAGGCTTTTGGAATACTCTATGATGTACTAATCAAAGTTGAGAAATTCATATTCCCCGCAAACTTTGTGATCTAAGATTGTGAAGTCGACTTAAAAGTCCCAATTATCTTGGGAAGGCCCTTCCTAGCTACTAGTCGAGCACTAATGGATATGGAAGCTGAACAACTCACATTTTGATAGAATAAGGAAGACATTATCTTCAATATCTGTTTGTCAATGAAGAGTCTAAATGATCTAAAGAAAGATGTTTGAGCACTTGGTGAAGTTTGAATAACTAAGTTGTCCAAGTCATGTTGCGATAATAAATCAGGTGCTGCTTGGGAGGCAACCCAAGGAAGACACTTTTACTTAGGTTCCCAGGTATGTTCGTTTGGACCCCATATCATTATTTTACATTTTTGGCATGCAATGAGGACAATGCACCTTTTTTCTGATGGGGTATGGGTAGTCATAGGCCTTATTAATGTCTTAGTAGCCTTGGCCTATAACTATCCCAAATTTTGAATCCTAGGGGTTTTCTTGCCTGTGCTATTTTTCCCTATGGATATTTAATTTCTGTTGAACCAATAAGTTTTGGATGTATAGATAGTATTGATCATATAGTACTATTATTGATGGCATTTATGTGTTTTTGTGCTTTTGTGTAAAAAATGATACCACCAAATTTGTGCTAGTTTGTATAGATAGCAACTATACATGTTTAATTGTGTCGACAATGCTTGTTCTTGTAAGTGAGGATAAAATGGAGAAGAAAATCATGATCTGAGAGTTTGTCTTGATAGTTTCATCAGTGCCCTATGAGTGTGAGTACTTTGATAAATTTATGTATTGTGTTTCAATTTAGAACTTACCTATTACTCTGACTTAGATTGTAGTTAGTTGGTTAGGAAAGGATCGTATGCCATTGTTCATAATAGCCCACTTAGCCTAAATAACAAACCAAGTACATGAAAAATCTCTTGATCCTAATCTTTGAGCCTTACATATACTTCTTCTTTATGAAAAGCTAAGTAACCTAGCCTTATTAAACGTAAATTCATGAAATTGGCCCTGGTTGTTCCTTGAACATTGTGTACCTTGATTGAGGCAAAAAGCATAAGTTGAGCTGTGCTGGTATAAGGGTAAACTCAAAATGAGGGGGGAAATTAGTGATGCATGGAAAAATGTTGTGATAATAGAAGGTAAAAACCTAAAAATTAAGAATAAAGAACCCAGAAAAGCTTGAAATAGGAGAAAAAGGGAGAATGAGATGAAAAGTAACAATGTTAGTAGAGGTAAAGTGTAGGAAAATTCAGTATCAAGGAAGTCCTTTAGTCACTATGATCCCAGAACATCATATCAAAGCACCCTGAGCCTACGTTACAAGCCGCTAAAGTCCTAAAGTGATCCTAGTCCAATTAATCAGAGGTCATCATCATGAGTATAGGGGAAAGCATATGGTATTAAACATGATATTTGAATGTGTTTTGTGAGAGTGAGTGATTTTACATAGTCGTGAGATTATACTAGAAAATATCTTTGTGAGTGATATCTGAGACTTCTTTCTTTGAGGGCACTTGCATTGTATTGTTAACATTAGAGAAACTCAGTGATTGTGGCTTGTTGATACCTACCTTGCTTGTCATAGTAGTATTATCATATAGATTAACCTGTATTGGTTTGTTCACTAGATATTTGATGTTTTTGAAAGTAGTATGGGTATCTATGCTTGAGTTTGATATGATATATCCATTATATTGAGGTATTTGTGTTACTGTGCTGCTTATATAGATTGAGTTTATCCCTTGAGGACAAGCAACCATTTTAAACTTATGGTGTTGATGTGCTGTCAAAATGCGACAATTTCGATGCTTAACACATGGAATATTATGTGTTCTCAATGCGATGTTAGTAGATTTGATGTGTTTGTTATGTTGGTTTTGCAGGATTACAGGGTTGGCACAATTATTTGGCTAAATGTGCAAAATATTTTGCTGAAGCAGAGGTTCCATATGACCCATTACGAGTGGTAGATACTTTTATAGGTCATAATGATGGTCTCGTAGACAATTACAGTGAAGGGTGAGTTTCTGAAGTTGAGTCAATGAACATGCAGATGAACTATAGAAAATTTTACGAGTGGTAGACTTGGTGTCATGCCCTGAGGACAAAAAAGTGGGGAGTTGCTCAAAAGCCATTAGAAGAAACCCAATGAAGACTGTAAAACTTTATAAAGGCCATAGAGGGGTCATACAAGTCAGCCGCATTTTGAAAAAACAATCCACGAAAGCCCATTTACGAGTCATAAAATGTTATACGACCCGTAGAACCTGTCATATTGTCTGCCTACCCAGTTATCCTCTTCCACTTTGTTTTTCTATTTTAAACACTATAAATAATCTTTTAAAGTTATTTTTCATAAGGGAACAAGTAGAGGGATATGATAGATCATTAGAGATCTTGAGAAACACTTGCAAAACTTTATTTCATCTTTCGATTTCAATCTTGTGACTCTTATTGATGAGTTTGGATTTCTTGTGCTTAATTCTCTTATGGAAGTGCTCACTTATGCTATTCAAGTTCATAAGTCTTGCATTTACTATTACAACCCAAGGCTAAGGCCTAGACATGACAGGGTGAATGGGGAGCCCGAAGGATCCCTAAACAAGCGTCTTAGCTTATCATTACACATTATTGTTTGCAAAAGCATGTAAAAGCCCTAAAGATGAGAATACGGGAAAAATAGACTAAAGGGAAATCTCACATAACATCCTAATCAAGAGACAAAGAGTAAAGCTCATATCGTAGATACATACCATGTCCAACAAACACCTCTAATACATAGAAAAGAGTGAGGGCCAAGACAAGAAACTGGGCTCACACTCATAGTCGAAATAGAATTTAAAGAAGAGTGTCTGAATACATGATAAGAGTAACATAGACTAAGGTCCCCGAAGCGGAGGACTCACCAACAAGCTTGAGTAGTACCGATCTTGCCACGTGGAGGAGGAGGATGATCAACTTGGACTCCGGTTCCTACGTGGTGATATCATTCATGTAGGAATGAGTATGCTTTAGTACATTTGAATATACTAAGTATGTAGGATGCAATGCAACAAGAGATAGGTATCATAATAAAAATGCATAACAATAGGCAGTAAGCACAATATAACAATATGGCATGTATGACTAATGCATAAGTAAAACATGCTTAAGTAACTCATGCTTGTATAGGATATCATATGTGTAGAAGAGACCAAGCTGGCTTTCCAAAGTACAAACCCCTTAGAAGGTTAGTGATGATTCAGCTCTATCACTTATGTGGTGAGGCAAAAACCCCTCACTAGGTTGATGAGTACAAATTCCCATCTAGATCAATGATGATGCCACCCCATCACGTGTGAAGTAAAAACCCTTCACCAGGTAGATGAGTACGAAACCCCATCTAGGTTATGCGGACTCTTATTCCCCCCAGATTGGACATGGTGTACTGCAATAACACTTTCTATAGGATTTATCATATATATAAGATTATTACATCATCATAACATCATTCATATAAAAATATCTCATGCTTTGGACCTTCAATTCCTCAAGAAACCACATCCAGACATTTTATCAAAAATTTAGATGTATGTAATAGGGGTATAAGACCATGCAATTTGGAGATGAAACCATGTAAGAACATCTATTGTAAAACCATCAATCAACACCATGCAACACCCTCAAGCAATATACATCAAAACCCATCATCAAATTTTACAATCGATACAAGATTTATAGCTAAAAACATAGCAAAACAGTCACAACTTTTCATATATTTAACATAGTTCATAGATATGTTTATACTAGTAAAACACATTAGTAAAATCAACTTTAAATCATGCAAATTGAGTAAAATGGAGATTAGGGCACCATGGATAGAAGGACTAAATGGTTAAAACCTATATACCTTAGCATGGAGATGAACTTGGTGAAGATTGGAGATGGAGACTTGAATTGAAGAAGAACCTTGAAGGAAATCCTTAATTCCGTATGAGGGTTTGAGACTTGAATTAGGAGTGAAGAATATGGCTAAGTGTTTAAGTGATTATTAGGGAATGTTTAGGATAATATGAGGGTGAAATATTGCTTTGTATAGGTAAAAACATGTTTAGGAACACAGATCCAAGACTTAAAAGTCTTGTACCAAACTAAAAATAAAAGTCATAATATAAAGAAGAGGCACGTCCCATAAGGGGCTTGCTTTGCTCTTTGGAAATGGCATTCTTGAAATTACACAATTGTTAATCTTTCGCTCTTAAATCAGGGTTAGACCCTCTCTTTATAATTTTGACCCCTGAAAAAGAATATGAAGTTAGATTTTCGATATTGTGCATAAATTGTGAGAAATGTGGAATTTTAAATTCTAAGCATTCTGAGGCACATTTTCGTGCTCTTTTTGGGGGTCGTTTCAATATCTCCCCCTTGGAATATTTATCCCCTAATGTTAAAGAGACGTACAAGATAAGAGTGATCATGAACAAATTAGCACAACAAGAATGCAACAACACACTTTAAAACACCATTTTCAAAATCTCAACATAAGTGTACAATCATCATAAATTTGCCAACTTTAACATGAGTGCATATAAATGACATAATAGCTGAAGTATAAGACTTGAAATCACATGGGGGACTTAGAATTAGCACCTTAGGCTTAAGTGGAGTTGAAAAGATAAGGATACCATTTTTGCATGTCCGCTTCGAGCTCCTATGTAGCACCCTTGACTTGTCGGTTCCTCCAAAGGACCTTAATGGAGATCTCCCTGTTCCTCAATCTCTTCACTTGCCTATCCAAAATCTAAACCTGGACCTCCTCATGGTCAAGTTATCCTCAACAACCTCCAAAACATCGAGAGGCATAATATCATTAGGATCACTCACACATTTCCTCAACATAAAGACATGGAACAGCGGATGAACCAAATCCATCTCACTAGGCAACTTCAACTCATAAGCTACCTTGCTAATGACCTCATAAGGACCAACGTACCTTGGGATCAACTTTCCCTTCTTACCAATCTGAACCACACCCTTCATGGCTGACACCTTCAAATAAATACAATCACCAACTTAGAATTCAAGATCCCTTCTTCTCACACCGGAATAGGATATTTGGCGACATTGGATCATCTTCAATCTCTCACTTATCATTCTAAACTTTTCAAGAGCCTCCACGACTAGATCTGGTTCCAACAAAGCCACCTCACAAACTTTAAACTACCCAACTGTTGATCTACAATGTCTACCATAAAGGGCCTCAAATGGAGCCATACCGATGCTAAAATTATAGATATTGTTGTCGGCAAACTCAATCAACGGGAGATGATCACCCAAATACCTTTAACCTCCAACACATATAAGAATATCCTTAAGGATTTGAATGGTCCTCTCGTCTCGGCCATCTGTTTGAGGGGTGGAAGGCCGTGGAAAGCTTAACTTTAGTACCAAGGCTCCTTTGGAAAGATCTCCAAAAATATGAAAATTGTGCCCCATGATCCGATATTATGGACAAAGGGACCTCATGCAACCTTATAAGGTCATGAATTTATAACCTTGCATAATCTTCAACCACTTTTGTGGTCTTAACAGGTAGAAAGTGAGCTGATATTGTCATCCTATCAACCACAACCCAAATGGAATTCAAAGCCTTTTCTAGTCTTGGGCTACCCAACCATAAAATCCATATTAATAACCTCCCACTTCCAAGTAGGAATCTCTATGACTTGGGTTAGGCCACCTGGTCTTTGATGTTCAACTTTGTTTTAATTGTTATCAACTATGGTAACCAAAAATGAATATTGCAATGTCCCTCTTCATGCCTCCTAACCAATACATATCCCTTAAGTCTCTATACATTTTGGTGGAATCGGGGTGGATAGAATAAGAAGAATTATGGGCCTCATCAAATATGTTCTCCCTCAAACCATCAACACAAGACACACACTACCTTAGGTCACCATCTCCCTCTTAGGAGAAAACCTCTGCTTTGCCCTCTTTCACCAAGGCCTTTAATTAAAGCAAGGAGGAGTCAAGATCATGTTTTGCTATCACCTTATCAACCAATGAAGACTTAGACCCATCAATAACAACAGTACCATTATCACCAACCTCTTCCAACTTAACCCAATCTAGCCAATTGATGCACCTCCCTAGCTGTTCCCTTATCACTGTCATTAACATGAGCTAAGCTACCCATAGTCATGCTACTCAGAGCATCCACCGCAACATTTACCTTCTCTGGATGACAATGCACACTAATATCATAGTCTTTAAGTAGTTCTAACCATATTTTTTGCCTCAAGTTGAGATCATTTTTTGTGAATACATATTGGAGGCTCTTATGATCGGTGAACACATCAACATGAACTCCATACAAGTAGTGACGACAATTCTTTAATGAAAACACAACAACACCTAACTCTAAATCATAGGTAGGGTAGTTCCTTTCATGTACCTTTAGTTGTCTAGAAGCATAAGCTATGACCTTACCATGTTGCATCAACACACAACCCAAACCAACTCGAGAAGCATCACAATACACTACAAATACATAAAGTCCATCCAGTACTGACAATAAAGGAACAAACATAAGCTTGTCTTTCAATGTTTGGAAGCAACTCTCACACTCATCGGTCCACACAAACTTAACTTTCTATTTAGTTAATTTTGTCATAGGAAAAGCAATGCAGGATAACCCATTTACAAATCTTCTATAATAACCTGCTAGGCCCAAGAATATCCTAATATCCGACGAGTTCAATGGTCTAGGCCAGTTACTAATCAAATTGGTTTTCTTAGGATCCACTTTAACACCATTTCCCGACACCACATGACCCAAGAATGCAACTTCCTTCAACCAAAAGTCACACTTTTTATACTTGGCATACAATTTCTCCTCCCTCAATCTTTGCAACACAACCCTCAAATGATCCATATGCTCCTTCATACTATGTGAATAGATCAATATGTCATCAATGAAGATCACAATAAAGGAATCAAGGTAGGGTTTGAAGACCTATTCATAAGATCCATGAAGATGGAAGGTGCATTTGTCAACCCAAAAGACATCACCACAAGCTCATAAAGTCCATATTAGTCCAGAAGGGCATCTTGGGAATATCGCACTCCCTTACCCTCACTTAACGATACCTGGTCTGAAGATCAATCTTAGAGAAATGGCTAGGCCCTTGCAATTAGTCAAACATATTATTAATCATTGGAAGAGGATATCTATTCTTCATAGTGACCCTATTGAGTTGCGGGTAGTCAAAACACATCCTATGGGACCCAATCCTTTTTTTTCAAAAAAAAACACTGGATAACCTCAAGGTGATTGGCTAGGTCTAATGAATCCCTTTTCCAACAACTCCCTCAATTGTTCCTTCAACTCCGCTGGGGCCATATGGTAAGGGGGATAAAAATGGATAGAGTATCAGGGAGGAGTTCTATGTCAAAGTCTATTTCCCTTTTAGGAGAAACATTGGGAAAGTCATTTGGGAAGACATCAGGGAACTCATTTACAACTGGGACCGACTCAATGGAAGGGCCTTTGGTCTCCATATCTTTAACCCTCAAAACATGATACAAACACCCCTTAGAAATCAACTTATGGGCTTTAATGTGTGAAATGAATCTACCCTTGGCCACCACATCTTGACTTTACCACTCAAGGACGGGTTCACTAGGGAATTGAAACTTGATCCTACGGGTTTTACAATTAATAGAAGCATAGTAGGCATGCAATCAATCCATCCCAAGAATGGAATCAAAATCAACCATCTCTACTTTAATAAGATCACAAGGCAACAACTTAATCCAAATGCAAATGGGACAACTTCTTTATAAACATTCCCAGTAACAATGGAAGCACCAATAGGAGTAGAAACTTCATATGACTCATCCAATAACTCGAAGTCAACATGTAACTTTATAGCAATAAAAGGGGTAACAAACGAAAGAGTAGCACCCAGATCGATCAAACTATATACACAAAGTCACATATTTTCAACATACCGGTAACAACATCAGGAAACTTACCAACCCCTTGCCTCCCATTTAGTGCATAGAAT
>JAOTQR010116922.1:0-11418 GCA_025774065.1 Solanum ossicruentum | reverse complement strand
ACAACCAAAACCTTGAGGACTAGGGAAGACATTGGAATACCCCCTATTAGTAGCTTGAGAAGGCCCTTGGACTTGATGGAAATGGCTACCCCTTTGGAACTTACCATCAAATCGTCCCTTTTGGCCTCATGAACTCTCCTAATCCTCAACTTTTCTTCCTCCATTCGCTCAGTATATGTCATCAACTGAGACAAGTCCATGTCACTAATTAGAAAAACAGACCCGCCATTCTTCAATTACCAAGTCGGAGACCCCTATCACAAACTTATTCATCCTAGATCTAGGATCGGCCACCATATGAGGAGCATGGTTAGAAAGTTGATTAAACTTGATGGCATATTCCCTCACACTCATAACACCTTGTTTCAAGTTCCTGAACCTACCAACTTAGCTTCCCTAAGATCAAGAGGGAAAAACCTATTAAGGAAGGGCAATTTGAACTCCTCCCAAAACATCACATAACCATTTCCCTTCTCCCCCTTCCATTGATCATACCATATTTGGGATACCCCTTTGAGTTGGTGCGCCACCAACTCTGCCTTTTCATCCATCCCAACACCCATGATATTCAAGATCTTGTAGACCTAATCAATGAACTCTTGTAGATCTACATCCATCTTTGACCCATAGAACACTGGAGCATTCATCCTTATGAAGTTTCTTACCCTTGCTCTTAGGGAAGTAGCATGAGGGGCTTGGACCACTTTATTTACTTAGTTGGCCACAACTTGGGCAAGCATAGTGAGAGCATTCCGAAGCTCACCATTGGTAGGTTGCTCCTCAGGAGTTTGTGTCCTTCTTCCTCGAGTGCTAGGCATGATCTAGCATAGCAAAGAACTATCGTAAGGGGGAAAAACTTACCATAACTCTACAACACAACATAGGACATGAATAAGGGAAACAATTCCTAAAATGTCTTATAGCCTCCTATTTATAGTCATGGCGTGCTTCAAAACCATGAATAGGACTCTAATCGACATGGTTTGTTGGACATCGAGGATCTATCAACCTAGTGATCTGCTACCATGATTGTCATGACCCAAGCCTAGGGCCTAGACGTGACACGATGAATGGGAACTTGAAGGAACCCCAAATAAGACTTTAAGCTTATCATTACACATCATTGGTTGAGAAAGCATATAAAAGCCATATAGAATAAGAATAGGTGAAAAATAGGACTAAGGGGCAATAGAATCAAGAGACAGAGAGTTGATCTCATATCATAGATACATAGCATGTTCAACAAACACTTCTAATATATAGAAAAGAGTGGGGTCAAGACGAGCAACTAGGCTCAGCCTCATAATCAAAATAGAACATAAAGAAGAGTGTGCCAATATATGATACGAGAAACATAGACTAAGGTCCCCAAAGAGAAGGACTCACCTACAAGATTGAGTAGTACCGATCTTGCCACGTGGAGGAGGAGGAGGATCAAATTAGGCTCCAGTTCCTACATGGTGATATCATGTTGGAAAGAGTATGCACTTTTACGTTTGAATATACTAAGTATGTATGATGCATTGCAACGAGAGATAGGTATCATAATCAAAATGCATAACAATAGTTAATTGGCATACTATAGCAATATGACACATATGATCAATGCATAAGTAAAACATGCTTAAGTATCATGCTCATATAGGATATCATATGTGTAAAAGAGACCAAGCTAGATTTCAAAGGTACAGTCCCCTTAGAAGGTAAGTTATGATACCGCCCCATTACTTTGGTGGTGAGGTACGATCCCCTCACTAGGTTGATGAGCACAAACCCCCATCTAGGGTGATGATGATGCCACCCCATTGCCCTAGTCGTGAAGTACAAGTCCCTCACTGGGTTGATGAGTACGAACCCCTATCTAGGTTATCCGAACTCATAGTCCCCCCGGATTGGCCATGGTCTAATGCAACACTTTTATATAGGATTTATACTAAAAATAAGTTCATTTCATCATCATAACACCTTCATATCATATTTCACGCTTTGGACCTACAATTCCTCAAGAAACCACATTCGGACATTTTATCAAACACTTAGAGGGTGTGTAAAAGGGGTACACTACCATGAAATTTTGAGATGAAATCATGAAACGAAATCCATTTTATAACCATCAATGAACACCTTACAACACAATAAAGCAATATACATCAAAACCCCTCACCAAATCTTATAAAGATCCAAGATTTATAGCTTAAAAGATGGTCACAACTTTACATAGCTTTGACATAGTTCATAGACATGTTCATACTAGGAAACCTACTAGTAAAATTAACTTTATATCATGTAAATTGAGTAAAAAGGAGATTAGGGTACCATGGATGGAAGGACCCAGTGGCTAAAACCTACAAAGCTTAGCTTGGAGAAGAACTTGGTGAAGATTGGATATGGAGACTTGAAGCTTGAAGAAGAACCTTGAAGGAAATCCTTAATTCCGAATAAGGGTTTGAGACTTGAATTTAGGAGTAAAAAAAATGGCTATGTTTTTAAGTGACTACTGAAAAATGTTTAAGATTATATGAGGGTGAAATATGACTAAGTATAGGTAAAAACACGTTTGGGAACACTTAGGCCCATGACTTAAAGGTCTTGGATTGAACTAAAAAAACAGTCACAAAATAAAGCAGAGGCGCATCGCGGAAGGGGGCGCACTTTGCTCTCTGGAAATCACATTCTTGAAATTTCATAATTGCTAATATTTCACTCTTAAATGAGTGTTAGACACCTACCCACCTAATTTTGACTCTCTGAACAAGAATATGAAGTCGAATTTTTGATAATGCGCATAGATTTTGAGATATATGGAATTTAAATTTTTGGGCATTTTGAGGCACATTTTCGTGTAATTTTCAGGGGGTCATTCCCTTTATACAAATTATGAGTAACTAAATTCATAACTAGGATTGTGGGAAATATGAAAAACTAATAAGATTTAAACGAAATCATTCATAATTCTTGAAAAGTTTGCATGCAAATGTTAATTAATTCTCTTTGTACTGAATGCTTTATAATTTGGCCATCATTAGAACCTGCCTAGTGTTACTGACTGTATCAAAGTAGAAATGAATAGTAAAAGAGATTAATTAATAGGAATAGATTGGTGTTTCTTGTCTAATCAACCGAATTGGGGCAAAGGGATGTTGTAATGGGATAATAGGTAAGGGTTAGTAATGCCACACTATAAGGATTGACCAAATAATGTATTGAAATTTGTCTCTCTCTTGGGCCAATGGGTTTGCTAAACTTAACTTACTGTTCTGCAAGCTACACACTGGAGAAAAATTCCATTATCTAGTAATAATGAGTTAGGGAAGCATGTGGAACACAATACCCTAGTTCCTCTTCATACTGGTTGAGCTCTTGTCTTAGTTTGGGATTACCTTTTATAGTTGTCACAAACCCCTCCACCCCACCATTTGGGGAGATAAGTTTGTCAATAAACCCAAATTGCATTTAATTATTCTAAGTAAACCATGTTCCTTATGGGATTTGATCCTAAACTTTTTTATGTTATATATCTTTATAGCGACCATGTTAGCCTCAAAATGGAGGTGTAGCTTGGGCGACATCATAAGTCATATGGTCTTATATATTTTTTATGGTCCTTTACCACAAACTGTAAGATTTGATGTCTTTATTGCATCACATTAGTTTTACATGATGCATTGATTTTACTTCATATTGATCTTTATCCATTGTTTTTATTTGAGCCTTTTTGAATGATGAAATTATAAATCCATGCATGGAGAACTCTAAATTTCATGCATGATGGCATTATAATTTCATGTTTGTATTGCATTTTCACGTACCTAGTACATTCCGACGTACTAATACATATTTTTCCTACGTGATGTTACTATATAGGGACCAACGTTCCACCTCATCTACTGGCACATGGCTAGCTTTCGATGACCGAGAATAGCGAATTGGTAAGCACTTAGTTCGGGATTTCACATCCTTTCTTTCATGCTATGCATTTTGAATTGTTTACTAAAGACTTTTACTTTCTATCTTATTTCGCGTGTCTTTCTATTTGAGGGGAACTATGACTATTCTTTGGTCCCTGCTAAGTCTTATGTAGTTGTTCTGTTTGGATAGTGATGTTTGAATGGATGTATGTTGATTTCTAAACATAAATGTTTTTTCTTAGTCTCATTCATAATCTTTAAACTTCACGGTATATTGTTTGAATTATCTATAAATGATTTGTGTATGCTGAGATAGCTTGGTGAGGTACCTTCAGATTCCTCACTTACTGTGCTATTGGGTGGTGACAAACGTAGTAATAGAGCATGACATTTGAAATGTTCCTTAGATGTCAAGCATACCACATCGAGTAGATTCTTGTTCATTGTAACATGTCCCAAAGTATTTCTTAATTACTTTATAATAGATTCCTTGAATTAGCACATCATCCATATTCTTTTTAGAGACTTTGAGGTCGAATTCTGTATTGTGGACATATTTGTTTGGGAAATGATCTCATTCAACTTTTAGGTAAATCATAATGAAAAATAATTTTTCACAACCATGGTATTTTCCTTGATAATATGGAAGCATTATTCGTATGTGTTCAAGTAGCAAATGTCTTCATCAACCACAGTAATATTCTATATGCATTTACCTAAAGAGTTTCAATTTGAAGAAAATGAGATCGTTAGAACTCCTCAAAGAGTATGACATGAGTTTGCATTACAACCCGAGAAAAGATATTTTTGTGATCGACTCCCTAAGTAGGATTTCCATGGAAAATGTAGTTCACATTGATGTTGGAAAGAAGGAGTTAGCAAAGAAAGTTCATCGATTGCATAGGTTGGGGTTAGGTTGGATGAAGCCGAAGGTGGACATGTGGTAATTCTAGATGGTTCCAAGTCATCCTTTATTGAAAAAATCAAATCAAAGCAAGACCTTGATCCCACCTTGGTTGAGTTGAAGGTAAAAGAAGGCAAAGTAGAAGTTTTCTTCCAACGGGAAGATGGTGTCCTTAGGCACCAAAGTAGGCTATTTGTGCTAAAGATTAGTGGGTTGAGGGACTTCATTTTCTAAGAGACCATTAATTCATCATATTCCATTCACTCCGGATCTACAACGATGTATAGTGATTTAAGGGAATTAGAATGGTGGATTGGTATGAATAGGGTATTGCAATGTTTGGGGCCAGGTATCTGATGTTCTATCAAAATACAACACATTTGATACTTAAAAAATTCTAATTTTGTATGTTCTCAAAGTGAAGTTAGTACATTTGATGTGTTCTTATGTTTGTTTTGTAGGATTATAGGGTTTTCACAATTATTAGGCTAAGTGTGTAGATTTTGCAGAAGTTGAGGTTTCATTAGACCTTTTACAAGCCATAGTGGATTCCATGAGCTGTAGATTTTTTTCGTACAAAATTCTAGTGAAGGGTGATTTTTAGAATTTATGTTTATGAACATGTAGACGAGCCATAGAAGGTCTTACGAGTTATACACTTGGTGTCGTACCCTAAGGATCAGAAAGTTGGAAGTTGGTGGAAAGTTAGTAGAAGAAAGCCTTTACGGTCAATAGAACTTTATACGACCCATATATATGTGTCATAGAAGTCAGCCCGAGGATTAAGATGAAATTCACGAACCCCGACTATGCTCTTATACGACCCGTAAAAGTGCCCGTAGAACCTCCCGACCTATTTCTCCTATTTCATTTTGGTTTGGTATTTTAAATAATATAAATAGGTTATTTAGGTTATTTTTTGCAAGAAACATTAAAAAATAGTAGAGATAGAAGAGAGCTTGAGAGAAACACTTGTGAAACATTATTATGTGCTTTTAATTCAATTTGGTGATTCTTAGTAATGAGCTTAGATTAATTGTTCATAATTCTCTTGTATAAGTGCTCAATTATGTTATTCAAATTAAGGATTCTTGCATCTACATTGATCATGAGTAGCTAAATCAATAATTTTGGTTGTGGGAACCATATGAATTAACATGGTAAAATTGGATAATTCATAATTCTTCAAAAGTGTACATCCATGTATTAATTAATTCTCTTTGATTTGAATGTTTTTAACGGTGGCCAATGTTAGAACATGCCTAGTGTTAATGAATGGATCAGGGTAGTATTTAATATCAAAAGAGCTTGATTAACAAGGTTCGATTAATTTTTCTCATCTAATCAACCAAACTGTACCAATGGGATGTTGTACTAGCATAATAGGTAAGGGTTAGAAATGTCACACCGCGGGGGTGGATCAAATCACATAGTGAAATTTACCTCTTGCATAGATTAAAGAGTTTTGTAAGCTTAACTTATCATTTTGCATGCGACACACTAGAAAAGAATTTGATTATTTGGTAATACGAAGTTAGGGAATCAAGGGGAACACAATACCCTAGTTACTCATCATACTGATTTCAAACTTGTCTTAGTTTTGGGTTACCTTTCATAGTTGTTGCAACCCCCCCCCCCCCTTGGGGAGATAAGTTGTTTAATCAACCTAAATTACTTTAAATTCATTTATGTCTACCATATGCCTTTTGGGTCCAACCCTAACCTTAGTTAGGTTATATATCTTGATAATGACTACTTTATCCATCAAAAAGGAGGTATAGCTTGGTTGAAATCAAGATTTTGGGGTTGTTACTGAGGTATACGTCTAAACTTGTTTATTTTGAGTAGTTTGGGAACTAATCCTTTTTTCCATCATTTAATATTTTTTGTTGTTTTCGTTTTATTTTAGGGTCCAAGTGTAGTGTATGCCGAACATGCGAAGTCGAGACGTTCCTTTCACTCCGTTTGACCTAAAAACCCAGAGAACATTGAGAAGGATAGTCCAAGATAGTGCAAACTACAATATTTATGCAGATTTGAATCAGAATCAGAATAAGAATGAGAATGACAACCTACCTCCTCTTTAGGATACTGATCAACAGCCACAAGACTTCAATGCCGAAGCTTATAAGTGGAATCAATATCATTGAGTCCGACGACAATGGATCTGATTGGAGCTATTGTGGTATAGCCACTACTGGATGATAAAAAGTTCATGGTTTCGAGTGGTTACTGCAGATGCTACAGATTTGTGGGTTATTCAAGGGGCTACCGTAAGATATATAATCTGCATATTCATCTGCACAATGTTTTGTTTCTTTATAAAAGTGCAATAGAGACTTAAAATCTATCTATGGATGCTATTGGGCTTCGTGTCTTCCCATTTTCTGTAATTGGCAGTGTAGTGCTATGGCTATTCGGGCTATTACATAGTTCGAGCACTAGTAGAGTTGAGTTTCAGAAGGCCCTTTTAGGGAGGTCATTCTTGAGATAGAACAAACTCAAGTTGAAGGATCTGATAAAAAACTTTGAGCAACGTCATTGTCACGCCCAAAGTACCATTAAGGCGAACTGGCACTCGTTGCCGATAAGGCTCGGGAGAACCAACCTATATTTATGCGCTTTCTATACATATTATAAGGGATTTATACATTCAAGATGCCTTAAGAAAGTAAACAATAATAACTAGCAAAAAGGAAAAGCATATGGCAAGGCCATTGCGGCCATAGTGACTAAAGTACGAGACATGACAACACTTTAATTTATATAGTTTATACAACCTCTAGATAAGGAAAAGCATCTGATAAGGGTCGGGACAATCCCTGCCTCAACTAACTATACAATACAATTAATAATCTCTAGACACACAAAGCTCTGAAGCAATCTAGAGCTTGGTAACAACAGTTGGATACCCTGCACTCTTACGGGGGAGATCTACTAGCACCTATACTAGCAGCATGAACTGCATCTCCCCCATAAGAGACGTCAATACGAGATAATTTACTGAATATGTAAGGCAGAAAATATTGTATATGAAGTAACAACTTAAATGAAACTATGCACTGGTGTAGAATAAGAGACCACCTCCAATTATACTTTGGGATCATGTACTTTATGTTCTTTTTATTACTTTACCTTTACAGTATAATCTATGCACAACATGTAATATAAATGACAAGCTGATCAATGGTAAATCTATATCGGGATCGGCCCTGGCTAGGCTTTTCCTTTAACCCTTTAGTCTTACCCCCTCTCCCCCATGATAGGATCGAACCTGGCTAGGTGATTCTTCCACCTCTCGAGTTACCACCTATCAAAAAGTAATATACTATACTTTATCTTTCAATTACCTTTGACATGATTCTTTTGCTGGTCATAATATTAGAGCTGTAGGACTGTACATACAACATATGACATGTAAATAGTCACAAAAGTCAACACCACAATGAAAGGAGTAGGTTACACAAATAATGAAATGGATAGGAGGTAGAACAACATATGAACTTTAGTTAGTAGAACGAACTCGTGTATCTTGGTATCCAAGTATGCATGCAGATTTGCAAGTTATATGTATGGGAGCATATGAACATATAAAAGAGTTAAGACATTGTTAATAGTTGTGTCGGAGTTGGTAAGTGCCTTTATATGCCAAGGAGGGATCAAGATTTCGTGCCAAGTAAAATGAAATCAAGTAGCCTTACATGCCTCGCTATTAACTTGAGATAACCTTCCCTTCCTCCAAATATTTATCAATAATATAGTAGGTGATAAAACTAGCATTAGTAGCCAATAGATGCATCTTGGCATCCCAATCACACAAAAATATAACATACGGGCAGCAAGCGTATAATTATAAACCAGAGCGTATTCTTTCAACTTTCTAGTATCATGTGTAGCCTATTTTAGTGACAAAACAATCTTACAACAACTCACAAAGCACAACACATAACAATTCTACACAACCTACAAATAGGTGGCATAATGTTACGTCTCTTCTCCACATTTTGATGTCGACAATTCCAAACCTGTTCCAGCTTTAACCAAACAGTCCCAAAATATATACACATAACAATAGTCCTAAAATATTTCAAAAACAGTTGTTAAAATAGGTTGAGGACGTGAGTCCATAGTCCTTAATCAATCAGCCCACAAGTTCCTATTACAAGCACAATTATGATATCACACAAGAACTCACTTTTGTGGACTGTAAAAATGGTGAAGAAGCCTTTTTACATCATTAAAGAACCAATACTCCTTAAGAACAGTAGCCTCACTTCATAATACATTCAACCAAAAAGAGAAAAGCTTCCAAATAAAGAAGAAAAAAATGTATAACAATCTTGGAACACATGCTGTCAAATACTTTTAGCATATACCTAACCAACATAGTCTCTTGTTTTTCATGAAGAAACCTTAATAAACATAAAACTATAATCACTTACCTTTACCTTCAAGGTTGAGGGCCTCCTTAAGAACCCTAAAAGCTTCTTTTGGATGCTTTACAAAGTTAAGAAAGAAGAACAACGAATCTTTGTGAAAGCTAAAATTTTCCAAGTGTAAGAATGAATTTGCTGCTTGTAACCCCTTTTAAAGGATTACTTTGGCCGACATTCTTTCACCTTTTAAGACTTATTTATAAATTTAGTAAGGTTCCATTTTTCCCCTTTCACTTGATCCTTATTAGGTTGCAAAGAAATGGGCCTTGGCAGCCCATCTTTCCCCTTTCTCTTAGTTTGAGCCTAAATTATCAAAGAAATTGTGATGTCTTTGGACTCTTTTAATATACTTATTTGGCTGCACATATTTTCCATTTATGATACGAAAACATGGACTAAATTTTCCCCCTTAATACGGAGATTATTAATAATCAAACTTGGACAAATTTGACGTTGGGCCTCGTCTCCGTTTAGCTAGCAAATTTAAGCTACGCAAGTAGGTGACTCACCTTCTAGCTTTCTAAGTCCTGCAAGTACCTCAATTCTCTTAATTCTTTTAGGGTCGTAAACTCCTCAAATTGATAAAAAAACATGTATACACTCGATCCTCTTAAGCGTTAGATGCACATATCGCCCTATAACATGAGATTCAAGCACTTCTAGAAATAGGCTCTAATTTGAAAAGCCATTTCATGTTTCATTTGCATAGTACTAGTATTGTAAGAGGTGGGGTGTTGCATACTCGCCCCTTAGGAACATTTGTCCTCGAATGTTAGCACAATTATATAGCTTAACCAATGTTAAAACCTTTACTTACACAAACTTTTGACAACCCACTAGGTATTCAATCACACGTACCTATTAGTGTTTCAATTTTGTATGTTGGACTACCTCTTTAGCTTCAAATGAGTAAGGGTATTTTGATTTCATTGCGTCCTCAGCCTCCCATATCATCTCTTCTGCCTAATGGTTCCTCCAAAGTACTTTCACTGAAGCTATTTATTTGTTTCTTAGCTTCGTAACTAGCTATCTAGAATAGCAATAGGTACCTCTTCATAATTGAGATCTTTTATAACCTACACATCCTCAATAGGAGTGATACGGGATGGGTCACCTATTCATTTTCGAAGCATTGAGACATGAAAAACTGAGTGAACCATTGAATGCTCTTGGGGTGGCTCTAGTTCATATGCAACCTACCCGAACCTTTTAATAATTTTATATGGACCTATGTAACATGGGCTCAGTTTTCCTTTCTTACTAAATCCTCATAACACGTTTCATTGGAGACACCTTTAAAAATGCCCAATCCCCTACTGAGAATTCCAGTCCTCTCCTCCTAGCATATTCATATGATTAGTGACGACTTTGGGCTGTTTCCAGCCGCTATTGTATTACCTTAAATTTTCCCATAGCTTATTGTGCTAGATCTGGTCCAAGCAAGGGGGTTTCACCTACTTCAAACCATAAAATCGGCAACCTACATTTACTTACATATAAAGCTTCGTAAGGTATCATTTTGATACTTGAGTGGTAGCTATTATTATAGACAAATTCAACAAGTCGAAAATGGTCCACCCAACTACCTTTAAAGTCCAATGCACAAGCTTGCAACATATCTTCAAGTGTCTGAATGGTGCGTTCTGCTTGACCATCTGTTTGAGGGTGGAATGCTATACTCAAATTTACTTGTTTCCCTAAACTCCTTTGGAAGGACTTCCAAAACTTTGCAGTGAATTGAGCCCCCTGATCAGAAATAATGGAGGTTAGGACTCTATGTAGCCTAACTATCTCTTTGAGGTATAGCTTGGCATACACTTCAACTGTATAATCTCTCCTGACTGGCAAGAAGTGTGTTGATTTTGTGATTTTGTTAACTATTACCCATATGGAGTCCAACTTCTGAAATGAGAGAGGCAAACCGGTAACAAAATCAATATTGATCATATCCCACTTCCATGTTGGAAGCTCTATATATTGCATATAACCTCCTGACTTTTGGTGTTCCACTGTCACTTGTTGGCAATTTGGATATTGAGCCACAAATTCTGCAAGGTCCTTTTTTATGCCTCTCCACCAAAACATCCCCTTCAGGTCATGGTACATCTTAGTTGATCCTAGATGGATGGAATATCGGGAATGATGGGCTTCTTCTATTATCCTCTTTCTT
>JAOTQR010116912.1:0-24671 GCA_025774065.1 Solanum ossicruentum | reverse complement strand
AGTGACAAACAACTAGCTTACTAACTCCAACCGAAGTTGCGGACTAGAAGGGAAAAAAGAGTGATCACAAGGATCTAGGTTCAAAATCTACATAAATGTAGAAATCAAGGGTGAGGACAATCGACAACGATACCAAGCAAGCAAAAAAATGACTCTAGGTAACAACATATCAAACATAAGTACCCGTCACACTCCATCCGAACCTCCTCAAATATTCTCTACATAAAAATCAGTCCAGCCTAACAATTCATATTTCACTTACCATATAGTTTAATAGTAAACATTAATACTACAAATCATCAATATTAAGTTCATCAATTAAAGATCACTAAAAAAACTCACAAATAACAAATAACAAATAACAAATGATATGTAGTACAGTGCAACAAAATGTCAAGTGTACTATGCATGTATGTCCTAATTAAAATTCCATTAAATTACTAAAATACTCCTAGAACGTAATCATGTGCATAGTGTGTCTTTCCAAGTCCGGATAGAAAATCTGAGACAAGATTTGCGATCAGCACGAAAAACTGGGCGGGGAAGTGGTCTCGACTTAATTTTAGAGCAACTGAATCAAAAAATAATTTTTTGATCCGAGAACCGAGACAGTGAGGGTATGCATTAGGACCGCGATGCGGATCTGTTGCGGACCCCCACTTATATTTTTTTTCAATTTTTTTGATGGAGACTGGATTTTGAAAATTAACAAGTGCGTGATAGGTCCGCTTCACGGACCTGTGCAGGATTTGTGAAAAGTTTCTTTTAAATTCAAGGAGGGCCTTTTGGTCATTTCCCATCCTATTCTAAATCTCAAAACATGTTTTAAAGTATTTTATTCATATGAAGGGTTTCAAAACCCATTATTTTCCTAGTCTAAAAGCGTATTCCTGAGAGAGGAAGAAGAAAGGGTTTGAAGGTTCAGGGATTGAGGGTCAAATTCTTGTTAAAGATTAGTACAATCTTTATCCCAAGTATGTAAAGGCTACCCAGAACATGGGATTGGTCTCCCATGTGCCCCATTGAGTGAATTAGTTTGATAGTTGAAGGTGATGGGTCTTGTCTGTGAAATTTTTAAATGTTATCTTGAAAACTATCTTTAATTTTTATATATTTTCTGAAATTGATGATCATCATAACTTGAATTAGCTGTTTAAGTGAATTATTGCATAATTATGTATATACCCTACATAATTTCCTTACCAAAAACTTCAAGAATGAACTTAGGGGTAGTATCTAGAACCTTGACCATTTGGGTATGTCGTTTGTTATGGTCCGTGTCCTGAGATGAATGTGTTCATGACTAAAGTTGATGACATTAGTGTCCTTAGAGTATAAAGGAGATTGAACTTAATCTTGAAAGAATAATCCTACTCCTTGAGTTGATAGATGATGAGATGAGTCGACGTTTCTTGACTGAAGAAGCTAGGTGATGGAAATTCTTGATTGATTGACATTTTATTAGCAAGTCGAGTCATAGGAGGAGTACTGAGCACCGAAATCAGTAAAAGTAAGTCCTACTCTCACTCAGTAACTACGTGGCCACCGTAGGAGAGGATTGAACCATGAAAGCGGATGTTTCCTTTATCCTGAAAGAGGACTTGATAAGCTTATAGATCCGCTTATGGATCTACTGACAGACTCATCCTTTACCCCGACAAGGTACTAGACGGATATGGCAATGACATCTCATCGTTGTATCATCACTGACTCATAGGTGATGGTTGTCGATTAGAGAAACTTTCAAATAGGTTCCATGTTGATAGTACTCTGATGATGATGTGATAGTGTGAGTTTGAATGATGGTGATGTGACAGTGTCCTATTCTTCTGAGCTGAGATTGAGTAACTGATGAGTTGATGCTATGCCATATTGTCTTGCCTATATTGTTTACTTTAGCCTATTTTACATACAATACATTCTACGTACTAACGCCCTTTTGGCACTGCATCGTTTCATGATGTAGATTCAATAGACAGAGGACTTCAGCAGGCGAATCGTTGAGGTTCACAGACTTTCAGCCAGTGACTTGAGTTATTTTCTTGAATTGTGTATCTATGGCCTATCACGGTACCTTCGTAGACAGTAGCTTTAGATATAGAGCCTTGTTATACACAAAGAGATGATAGATAATGTTGGCGTTCATCTCCCCTTTTCTTTTTAAACCAAGTTCTTTCATTAATCTTGTTTCATATGATAGACATAGTTGATGAGTCTTGTAGCCCACTGATAGTTGAGGTCATTCTCTAATGTCTTTCACTAATCGACTGACTGAACATTAACAAATGTGATATTGACTAGGTGTTTCACTTGGGGAGTAACAATGTCTCTGAGTGCCAATTACGTCTAAGGCACCCTCCCGGGGCATTACAAACTTGGTATCAATGCACAGAGTTCAAGTGTCCAAGGGAGTCCATGAAGTCGTGTCTGGTAGAGTCTTGTTTATGGGTGTGTTGTTAACCACACTTCATAAGCAGGAGGATATAGGACATTAGGAAGTATTCCCCTTCTTCTATGATTTGAGTTCGTGCGATAGAGTTTAACCCTATGAAAAATTCTCATTCTAATTCGTGCATTACACATTTGCAGAATATGCCACCAAAGCAAATAGCTGCTTAAAGAGATGCCTTAGCTCCAACTACTGAGAATGCCCAGCCAGAGGTCCCAGATCAGACAAAAATGAGGAGATGAGTAAGGGCTCCCAGGACTACTAAGGTCCCACAGGCGCCCCTTACACAGCCCCAAACAGCTCCCACCTCAGAGGCGGAGTTTAGGAGAGCCATCACCGTGGTGGCACAGCTGATGGCCTCCCAAGGGAATAGCCGAGGTCCTTAGGCTCCTAGATCCAGCTGACAGGAGTCCACAACTGCAGCCAGACTTAGAGATTTCTTAGGGATGAAATCTCCAGTGTATATTGGGTCAAAGGTTGAGGAGGACCTGCAGATCTTCATTAATGAAATGTATAAGTTCTTTAAAGCTATGCACGCCAATGAGATTGAAGGAGTTGAACTTGCATCCTACCAGCTGAAAGATATTGCAAACATCCGGTACAACTAATGGGAAGATTGTAGAGGTGAAGATATTGAGCCTGCGGAGTGGGAGGAGTTTGAAGCTGCTTTTCTTGACTATTTCTTTCCTCAATAGTTAAGGGAGGCGAAGGTTGACGAGTTTGTGAACATGAAGCAAGGATGGATGACCATTAAAGAGTACAGTCTTAAGTTTATTAAGCTATCCAGATATGCTCTGGAGATGGTCCAAGACATGAGAGCAAGAATAAGGAAGTTTTTGTCCGACTTG
Source organism: Solanum ossicruentum (assembly GCA_025774065.1). Classification (NCBI taxonomy): domain Eukaryota; kingdom Viridiplantae; phylum Streptophyta; class Magnoliopsida; order Solanales; family Solanaceae; genus Solanum; species Solanum ossicruentum. The sequence goes on along the minus strand of JAOTQR010116912.1, from coordinate 21,374 downwards.
GGCATGTGCAGAAGGAGTGCAAAACAACTTTGTTGATCCCAGGTATGGATATTTCTAGGATTATGGTGTATGCACAATAGACAGAGGAGGATAAGAAAATATATAGAGAAGAGTAGATGAACAAAAAGGCAAAATCGGTCGGGCATTAGCCCAGTCAGTAGAGACAAAATAAGGGTGACAAGTCCTATTTTCAGAAAAAGATCATCTCATCATGCGCCCTTTGTAGCAAGTGCGCCCATCCAACTAAACAGGCATGATCAGAAGTCTTATGTTTTCCAGAATTAGAGGGCCCAAGGTACTCAATCTCAAGCTAGTGTGACCCAAGGTGCGAAGGGAAAGCCACCTTGTGACAAGTGTGGTAAGCTTCATCTAGGTGAGTGCTGTGTGGGTAAGGATGTTTGCTATTCATGTGGACAGACTGGTTACTTCCAATATGAGTTCCCAAAGAGAAGATGAGGTAAAGGGAACAATAAAGCACAGTCCTCCACAGCAACACCAGCTGGCAATCATCAGAGGTACTATTATGGGTACAGGAGGCGGGACGAACCGTCTTTATGCTATGTGTAATCGTCAGGATCAGGAGGCAATAATGGATGTTGTACGGGCATGCTTTGAGTCTTTACTATTGATTCTTATACATTGCTTGACCCGGGTGCCACTCTATCTTTTGTGACTCCCTACATGGCTAGTAAATTTGAGATTCTCCTAGAGTGTTTGCTTGAACCTTTTGCTGTTTCCACTCTTACTGGTGAGTCTATCTTACCTAAGAGGATTTACAGGGATTATGTAGTATCCATTTATCATAGGGATACCTTGGCTAACTTGGTACAATTAGAGATGATTGACTTTGATGTGATACTTGGCATCTATTGTCTTCACGCCTATTATGCCTCTGTTGACTGTAGAACTTAGATTGTTAAGTTTCAATTTCCTAATAAACCTGTCTTAGAGTGGAATAGGAGTTCTGTCGCACCCAAGGGCAAATTTATCTCCTATTTTAGGGTTAGAAATTTGATCTGCAAAGGTGGTATTACCACCTTGTGCGAGTTAAGTCTGATAATGTTGAGTGTCCTACTCTAGAGTCAGTACCAATTATGAATGAGTTCCCCAATATGTTTCCTGAGGATCTGCCTGGAGTCCCTCATGACAGGGAGATTAACTTTGGGATTGATGTTCTCCCTGACACCCAGCCCATTTTAATTCCACCTTATATAGTGGCCCCCACTAAATTGAAAGAATTGAAAGAGCAATTGAAAGACTTGTTAGAGAAAGGTTTCATAAGGCCTAGTGTATCTCCTTAGGGTGCTCCTGTCCTATTCGTGTGTAATAAAGTTGGGTATCTCAGAATGTGCATAGACTATTGACAACTGAAGAAGGTCACAATAAAGAATAAATACCCTCTCCCCAGGATAGATGAACTATTTGACCAACTTTAGGGTGCTTTTTGGTTCTCCAAGACATACCTCAGATCGAGTTACCATCAGTTAAAGTTAAGGGAAAGTGATATTCCAAAGACAACCTTTAGGACAAGGTATGACCATTTTGAGTTCGTGGTCATGTCCTTTAGGTTGACTAATGGACCTGCAACTTTCATGGATTTGATGAACAGAGTATTCAGACCATATCTTGACATGTTCGTGATCATATTTATTGATGACATCCTGGTGTATTCTAAGGATGAAGAGAAACATGTTAATCATCTTAGAGTGGTTTTGCAAACTCTCAAGGACCATGAATTGTATGCTAAGTTCCCGAAGTGTGAGTTTTAGCTTAAGTCTGTGGCCTTCCGAGGTAGTGTTGTTTTGGGTGATGGTATTTAGGTGGATACCCAGAAGATTGAAGCGGTTATGAACTGGCCTAGACCCACCTGTTCGACAGAAATAAGAAGTTTCTTGGGATTGGCAGGCTATTACCATAGATTCATTGAGGGCTTCCTTTCTTTGTCTTCATCATTGACCAAGCTAACTCAAAAAAAGGCTAAGTTTCAGTAGTCTGATGAATGCAATAAAAGTTTCTAAGAATTGAAAACTAGATTGACTACCACACCAGTTTAGACCTTTCTCGATGGGACGGGAGACTTTGTGAATACTGTGATGCATCCAGAGTTAGAGTGGGTTGTGTACTAATGCATAGGGGGAAGGTGATAGTCTATGCTTCCAGACAACTTAAGATCTATGAGAAGAACTATCCAACTCATGATCTTGAGTTGGTAGCGGTGGTATTTGCACTTAAGATCTGGTGTCACTATTTGTACGGAGTGCATGTAGACGTGTTCACTGACCAGAAGAGTTTGCAATAAGTATTCAGTCAGAAGGATCTCAACCTATGGCAGAGGAGATAATTGGAGTTGCTCAAGGATTATGATATGAGCATCCTCTACCACCTAGGTAAGGATAACATTGTTGTTGATGCTTTTAGCAGGTGGTCTATGGGTAGCACTGCCCACGTCGAGGAAGGGAAGAAAGAATTGGCTAAGGAAGTTCATAGATTGGCTTGACTGGGAGTGCAACTTGAGGAGAACAATGAAGTCAGGGTCAATGTTCAGAATGGGTTTGCTTCATCTTTAGTGTCAGAAGTAAAGGAAAAGCAAGACCAACACCCTGTTATGTTCCAATTAAAAGAAGTGGTTCACAAGCAAAAGGTGATGGGTTTCTCCAATTGGGAAGATGGGGTGTTTAGATACTAAGGTAGATTATGTTTTCCCAACGTCGATGGTGTCTAAGAAAGAATCATGGCCGAAGCTTATAGCTCCAAATATTCTACCTGTCCTAATTCCACCAAGATGTACCACGACTTGAGAGAAGTTTATTGGTGGAATGGAATGAAGAAGGATGTTGCTGAATTTGTCGCTAAGTGTCCCAGTTGTCCAAAGTTCAAGGTTGAACATCAAGGACTGTATGGATTGGCTCAGAATTTCAAAATTCTTGAGTAGATATGGGAGATGATCAACATGGATTTCATTATCGGTTTACCAAGGTCCTGAAAATAGCATTGATATGGCTGATCGTGGATAGGATGACTAAATTAGCCCACTTCTTGCCAATTAAGACAACTGATATAGCTAAGGAATATGCTCGGTTATACATTCGTGAGATTGTGAGGTTATATAGGGTTCCCTTTTCCATCATTTTGGAAAGAGGAGCTCAATTCACGTCCAAATTTTGGAGATATTTTCAAAAGGGATTAGGTACGAAGGTGAATCTGAGCACAACCTTCCATCCTAGATAGATGGACAGGCGGAACGCACCATTAAGACTTTGGAGGATATGTTGAAAGCGTGTGTCATTGACTTCAAGGGGAATTGGGATGATCATCTGCCATTAATAGAATTTGCATGCAATAATAGTTATCATGCCAACATTCAGATGGCCCCTTATGAAGCTTTGTACGGGATGAGATGTAGATCACTGATTGGGTAGTTTGAGATTGGTGAAGCTGAAATGATTAGACCTGATCTTGTCCAGCAGTCCATGGAGAAGGTGAATTTCATTCGAGAAAGGTTGAAGATAGAGCAATGTCATCAAAAGTCTTACATTAACATGAGGAGAAGGAACTTGGCGTTTAAGGTAGATGATTGAGTGTACTTGAAAGTGTCACCCAATGAAGGGTGTCATGAGGTTTGGTAAGAAGGGGAAGTTGGGTCCACGCTATATCAGACCCTGTCATATTGTGAGAAGGATTGGAAAGGTCGCTTATGAGTTAGACTTGCCTTCCGAGCTAGATAGGATCCATCCGGTATTTCATGTTTCGATGCCGAAGAAGTGTTTGGGAAATCCCACGTTCGCAATCCCTATTGAGAGTACGAGAGTAAAGAATAGTTTGTCCTATGAGAAAATTCCAGTCCAAGTTCTTGACCGTCAAGTTCGCAAGCTAAGGAATAAAGAGGTAGCCTCCGTCAAAGTTTTATGGAGGAACCAATTTATTGAGGAAGCCACATGGGAAGCTGAGGAAGCTATAAAGATCAAATTCCCATAACTTTTTGTAGAAAATAACGATGATGTCGAAGGTAATGTCCCAATCCTGAGCGAAACAAAAGTTCCATTCTCAATATGATGTGTTGATTCTGATTCTTGATGTTTAAGATAGAGTGATGGATAGTTGAGGGTTGGAGAGTTCTCAAATGAGGCGTGAGATGAGTTTTGGAGTCTACTCATGCCTTTGTTCTACCCTTACTCATCATTCAAGGTGAATGATTCCAAGGGGGAGATGATGTAACACCCCGCAAAAATATTGAAATGCCCCTAGAACGTAATCGTGCGCATAACGTGTGTTCCTAAGCTCAAATGAAAAATTCGAACCAAATTTGCGATCAACATAAAAAATTAGGTGAAAAAATGGTCTCGACTCGATTTTAGAGCAACCATATTGAGAAATAATTTTTCAATCAGAAAATCGAGATAGTGAGGGTACGCGTTATGGCCGCGACACGGACTTTTCGTGGACCTACACTTGTATTTTTTTTCAATTTTTTTGACGGAGATTGGATTATGAAAATACACAGGTGCGCAATCAGTCTACATCCTATGTAGTATTTGTGATAATTTTCTTTTAATTCGGAGAGGGCATTTTGGTCATTCCCCATCTATTCTAAGGCTCAAAATGTGTTTTAAAGTCATTTTATTTATACGAAGGGTTTCAAAACCCATTATTTCCTAGTCTAAAAGCATATTTCCGAGAGAGGAAGAAGAAAGGGTTTGAACGTTCAGGGATTCAGGGTCAAATTCTTGTTGAAGATTAGTACAATCTTCATCCCAGGTATGTAAATATAACACTCTGTGAAATTATCAAAATACTGCTAGAATGAATTGTGTGCATAACGTGTCTTCCAAAGTTTGAATGAAAAATTTGAGACCGATTTATGATCATCAAGAAAACTAGGTGAGAAAATGATTTCATCCCGATTTTAAGTAATCGGATCAAAAAATAATTTTTCAATCCAAAAACTGAGACAGAGGGTACGCGTTAGGGCTGTAGTGTGGACCCCTCACGGACCCACACTTATACTTATTTTTTCAATTTTTCGATGGGGAATGGATTTTTGAAAATACACAGGTGCTCGATAGGTCCGCGTCGCGGACTTGTTCCCCCGATGTGTTCCACCAAAGTTCAAAATTTTAAATCTTTTGAGGGGCATTGTAGACTTTTTCTCGCCCCTCCTAAACTTAATTCAAGACCAATGTAATTCATTTTTGGCATAAAAAGAGTTTCAAAACCTATCTTAAAATCTCTTACGCAAGAACAAAGTAGAAACCTTGAGCGAAGAAGAGGAGAAAGAGCTATTTTTTAAAGGATTGAGGCTAACTTCTTGAAAAGTAGATTGTCAAACTTCACACCAAGTATGTAAGGCTAAACTGAAAGTATGGGATTGTTCTTCCAGTTCCCCATAGATGGTCATAGATGAGTTGAGAACCCATGAGTCTCTACACATGATTCTTGAAGTATTATCTTGATTAAATTCTTGAATTAAGTTTCTATTGTATTAATGAGTTTCCTGTATACAATAATATCTTATTGATCTTCTTGAAATTGAGTAATCATTTGAGTGTATGTCCATATCTTCATTCACATGAACCCTAATTGAGGACTATGATTGTTTTGAAAACTGAGATTGATAGTCAGACTGAGCATGTTAAACACCACAATTTCTTTTAGTATATTTTATTGAGTTTTCATGAATATAACTTTTGAGCATGAATAATGATTTGAGAAAGTTTTGGTGATATGTAGAGATTATTTTTGAAGCATGAGTATTTTTTTAGAAAACACTTGACATCTTAATGAGTTTTGATTGAAGAGCACCGAGTCTACATGACGCTTTGAGTACATATTGATGATAATATAAGTATATTTTCTCATAACAATTTTATTGATAGATGATGATGATAGTTTGTATGAATCTTACATAGAATTGATTTGATAGATGAGTTGTGCATGTTTTAGTCTTGGGAGTATTATTGAGCACCGAGTTGGGCGAGAAGTGTCACCCCAGAATTGCGTTTGCTAGTGTAGGGTAGTCGGACAACACATTCTGGCGACTTTTGTCCCAAAAGTTGGACACTCTCTTTAGATCCAAGAGAGAGAGAGACAGAGATACTATGTCCTTCACAATGTCAAGTTTAGGACGGGCGTGACAAGATGCTAATTCGTTGTGCATCACCTAACATAAAGGTGATGAGATATGATAGATGTCAGTTAAGAGAAACTCCCAAGCAACATTGATTGGGCATGAGATTTCTAACGGGGTCTTTCTTTTTCTTTTCAAATGTACATTATACAGAGCATGATTTATTTTAAACTTGCATGTTCTATAGAGTTGAGATGATTTGAGTCTTCAGAGGTCGAGTTGATGTTATTACTATATTATTCTACCTTTTTTGATTTCATTCAACTATTTTACGTAACAGTACATTCTAGTACTGATGCCACTCTAGGGCTGCATCATATTATAATGTAGATACACGGGATTGAGATCATCAGCAGGCACATCATTTAGGATCTTTGAACGTTCAGTGGATTGATAAACCTCGATTACTTTGGAGGATTCATATGATATTTTCATCCTGATTTAGATTTAGATACTTATTAGCTTTATTTTGATTGAGGTAGCATGGGTTTGTAATTGGCACCACCTAATAGTGATAGAGGCTTCATAGACTAGAGTCGGATTGTTGATTGATAATAATGTGAGCTAGTTCTTTTCTACTAACCTTTTATTTATGATACTATTTTGAGACTAGATGAGATGTGCTCATTTACTCCCTTTTATCTTTCGCTGATTTTGTAAAGTGTACTGTTTGAATGAATGTGACGAGGCCAATGGTTCGCTTGGGAGCTAGTAATAGTCTCTAGGTGCCGATTACGTCTAGGGTACTCTCCTAGGGCGTGAAGCAAAGGCTGCCTAGAACATGGGATTGTTCTCCCATGTGCCCTATTGAGTGAATTAGTTTGATACTTAAAGGTTATGGATCTTGTTTGTGAAATTCTTGAATGTTATCATGAAAAGTATCTTCAATTTCTATATATTTTCTGAAATTGATAATCATCATTACTTGAGTTAACTGGTGAATTATTGTATGATTATATACATACCTTATATGATTTCCTTACTAAAGACTTAAAGAATGTACTTAGGGGTAGTGTCTAGAGCCTTGACCATTTGGGTGTATTGTTTGCTATGGCCCGTTTTCTAAGATGAATGTGTTGATGACTGAAGTTAATGAGATTAGTGTCCTTAGAGTCTAAAGGAGATTGAACTTAATCTTGAAAAAATGATCCTACTCCTTGAGTTGAGAGATGATAAGATGAGTCGACGTTTCTTGTCCGAAGAGACTAGGTGATGGAAATTCTTGATTGATTGATAGTTTATGATCAGTTTGAGTCATGAGAGGAGTATTGAGCATCAAAATGTGTAAGAATGAGTCTCATTCGCACTCATTAACTACGTGTCCAACTTGGGAGAGGATTGAACCATGAAAGCGGATGTTTCCTTTGTCCTAAAAGAGGACTTGATAGACTTATGGATCCACTGACAAACTAGTCCTTTACCCTGGCAATGTACTTGACAGACTTGACAATGATATCTCTTCGTTGTATCATCATCGGCTCATAGGTAATGGTTGTCGGTTAGAGAAACTCCCAGATAGATTCCACATTAATAGTACTCTGATGATGATGTGATAGTGAGTTTGATTGATGGTGATGTGATAGTGTCTTATTCTTTATTCTGAGCTGAGATTGAATAACTAATGAGTTGATACTATATCATATTGCATTGCCTATATTATTTACTTTAGCTTATTTTACATACAGTACATTTTACGTACTAACACCCTTTTGGCGCTGTATCTTGTCATGATGCAGATTTAGTAGACAGAGGACTTCAGCAGGCGAACGTTGAGGTTCATAAACTTTCAACCAGAGATTTAGTGAGTCCTTCCCTGCATTTAGAGGATGATTCTTTCTTTTATTTGTTTGAGTTATTTTCTTGTATTGTGGTAGTCATGGCCTATTATGGTACATTGATAGAAGTAGCTTTAGATATAGAGCCTTCGTAGACACAGAGAGATGATAGATAATGTTGGGGTTCTTTTCCCCTTTCCTTTTTAAACCGAGTTCTTTCATTAATCTTGTTTCATATGATAGAAATGACTGATGAGTCTTGTAGTCCACTGATAGTTGAGGTCATTCTCTAATGTTTTCCGTTAATCATCTGACTGAACGAATATGATGAGACTAGGTGGTTCGCTTGGAGACTAGCAATAGTTTTCGAGTGTCAGTTACATATACGGTACCCTCCCGGGGTGTGACACCCAATGATACACCTACCGAATCATCAATCCAAAATCCATGAAGGACTTATCAATCCATGCACATGTCACAACTTGTGTGACTCGTCCCTTATATCGTTTGAAAGTGAATTTGCTATAAATTATGTGCCTTATTCCCTATTTTTTCTCTTCCTCATTCATTATCATCACATTATTAGTACAACATCAATGCAAGTAGACATGTGCAAATATATACAAGAGAAAACAAATGAGAGGAGTACAACTTTCACAATCCCACTCTATATAGAAATCTCATCACACTATCACGAATAGGCTGATACAACCATTAGAATCATTCAAGACAAACTTATATCTTGAGACTACCAAATTTCATTTTTTACCCCATTTTCTTTACTATTAGGTTTCGTTTAATAATTATTAAAGCATGAGATACGAGATCCTTTACCAATTCCCATTACTTTCAAGTATACAATGACACACAAGATTCACTACACTTAACAAAGAGTTGTGAAGTTTATTTATCTCAATTTAATTAATAACCAACTTGGTACTTGAGTTTTTCCTTTTCATCAGGCCTCTAAATCAATATAATCTTTTTATAGGTGGATGTACAATAAGAATACAAGAATGAGAACACCCAATTTATTAATTTAAAAAACAAGTCCTAAACAATCCAAAAATTTATTTTCCAAAATTAAAGATAAATACAAAAAATTAATACATAAATATGTTATCCAAAGCATTTGAAAATCAATGATGAAAATCATATAAAATATGAAGTTGAAATTAGTCCATAATTATTAATTTATCAAAACTTATGATTCTTGACAAAATTCATAAATTAAACTTTGAAGTTCAAAACCAAGAATTAAAGGTTAAAATCATGATTATAATTAATGTTTAGTAAAAATATATAGGTCACTTATTCAGTTAAAGATCCAAAATCCTCTTTCAAAAATTGCATATCCCAAGATCTAGGGTACAAAAATTGATGAAAATAGGAGAAAACCTAATTTTTTTAAAAAAATCACTATTTAAACATTATACTTTGCGATCGCAGTTCTGACCTACACAGTCGCAATACACAAGGAATCACACACTATGCGAATGTGTGATGAACATCTCATAATTATGGAGCATCACTACCTACATGAACGCGACAGCTACCTCATGATCATAGAAAAAGTGCATCAGATTACAGACATAGCAGAATACCAAGGGATAAAAGTTCACCAAATGGAACCTTGAAACTCATTCAAAATATCATGAACACAACTAAATATGCCACCCTACTAAATTCGACTTCTCGGATGTAATAAAAGTAATTGAATACATATTCGAGATCTTCTTGATCCAAAATCTAATTTAATTATAATAAACAATTTAAAACTTAAAAAGATCATGTTTCACCCTGAAAATGATCAAAATACCCCTAAACCAAAGATTGCTCGAATAACATATTATCCCAAATTTTTTCGATAAATTTCAGGCCGAAATATCGACCAGGGAAAAGAATTATGTGGGAGAGTGATCTTGGTTGAATTTCACATCAACCAGATCAAAAGGTAAATTTTTGAAACAAAATTGCAAAACCAAAAGGGTACGTGATAGGTCCGTGTCGCGGACCTGCTCTGTGATAGTTCATTTTTGAATTTTATTCAAACAAAGCATTGATCAAGTGCGATTTATATAAAATACACATAAAACGCATACGATGAATGTGATGTATGTGTTATTTCATAGAGAAATAATTTTTCAACACGTTTTAAGTTTTTCGTCGAAAAATGAACTGACATGGAACAAGTCTGCATCGCGAACTTGCTCCATCACTGTACATGATATTTAGTTTTAAAAATTAAGGACATTCTAGTATTTTCTCTATCCATCCTAGACTAAAGTACCATCATTTTGACGTCGTTTTCACCTTAAAATCAATAACCTACGTCATTATTTTTCACTTTCATGGACATCATTCAAAGAAACATGATTAGAGAGAAAGGGAGAAGAGCTAGGGCTTCAGAAAACCTCTCACATTCTTCAAGAAAATTTGTGCAAAGGTATGTAAGGCTACCATAAAATCTTATTCTCATGTCTTAATCATGTTTTTCTCGAGAAATTTATTTAAAAGTCAAGCCTAAGTTTTTTTCGTTGATTTTGTGGAAAACTTAGAATTCTATTTAGTATTTCTTGTTAAATATTTTAATTTATTTTTAAGGATTATATTATTGAGTAGATTGCTTTAAAATTATGAAGTAATCATGCATATACAAGAACCCTAAAGAAGTTTGAAAATCATTTACATCATGCCTTTCTTGAATTGAAAAATGATTATTTTCTTAAGTTGTGTTAAGCGCATGACTTTGATGTTTTGATGATCAACTAATCGACTCGAGGACCAGTAGACTATTAGATCGTTGTGTTGAGTTGAATATGGAATACAACTGGTTTAAAAGTTATTGTGGTTGGTGAGATGTCAATCTTATTTGTACTGAAGGACCAACAGTCCATGCACTGGATCCATTGTAATATAAAAGGAGCTTGTCCAAGGAATAAACTCATCTTTTGAAAAAATTCACATCTAAATATTCTTTCCCTCCAAAAGTGCTCTCTTGGCACCTAGTGTGTGAAGATACAACTACTGGGTGCAAGGGACCTGATAAAAGGCTTCTATAGTTTTTTTGTTTGTTTCTTGTTGTGTTGGTTTGTGAACTATAAGATCACTCCTAGGCTATAAATGAATGTGGTCATTATTTTCCTTTACTAATTTGAGAGTTGGATACCTTGTAGACTCTATGAAGTCTTAAGGCGGTGCGGTAGTGTAGTCTAACTTCATCAAGACGGTGAGAGTGTAGACTAGTTGATGTTGTTGTTGCTTATTGCTTGTAACTAGGTTGCAGGTATGAATGGTGAGGAAGTGAGCGAAATAAATCGGGTTTGTTGTATATTTTTACTTTGCTCATTCTTTAGTGGATTTGGATTTTGGAAAATCCTGTCTGGACAAGTCGTGGTTGTTCCTCCCTTAAGCAAGGAGTTTTTTCATGTGCTTGTTTGTCTCTTGCTGTTTACCTTCTTTTAATTTCTTCTTATAGTGTTTCGAGGGACCAGATCACTTATTGTGGTAAACATATATTTACTCTTCAAGTTGTTTATAGAGAATTCAAGCATAATTTGAATTAAATGAGTTTTTTGAAATACATATTAAGTATGAGACTAAGCATATTAAATATTTATCTTGAGACTGAGTTGATTGAGTTTATGCATTCTTAAATGAAATTCATATTTAAAAATAAGAAGTAGTAAGTTGAGAAAAGTTAAAGTTGGGCTAAGTCCCAAGATATTAAAAATGTATTTGCTTTGAAAATCACAAAAAGGTCTCCTACAAAATCTACCTTTCAGTTTTCCTTAACCACCTTCTATTAACTATGATGTTTAGTGCAAAAGTTAAGAAATTTGAAAAGGTTTCATGACCTTTTCTTTTTTACTATTGCATAAAATATGTAAGAGTGCATGATATGACCCTTGTCTCACCAAATGATGAACCACACTAGATGAGAACTTAATAAGATAGTCTTGATCCACCAACACCCTATCAAATCTCTTAAAGATACAATCCTCTTCAAGTTTATCATTCTACCATGCATATGACTTGCGCATAATTTTAGTTTCATCACTGCACATTTTGCTATGGCATTAACAAAATCTACAGATTTAGCATTAGTGAAAGGCAAACCACCCTGTTTTTCTTTTGCAGATAAAATCACGTTAAACCCCCCCCCCCCTCCCCCCCAACTCCAATTAACTAAGGAACCCTTTTATTGTCAGCAATAGACTCTAATTCATCTCATATTTTCAGTATTTCTAATGCATTACACCTGGCATAACAGAAGTAATTTTGAAAATCCATCTATTTAGCCTTAAATGTAAAAGTGAGTTGTTGTCTAGTATCTTCAACATGCATAACTTCCCAATCCTCATCCAAAAGGTCCAAATTTTTACAGAAACATTACAATGAGCCTTTTGAAAACACAATCCTCTTTTATATTGTTTTGGCTCTAAATCACTTTGAAAAAGGTTTCATTAGTGAATAATGCTATCTTTTATTAAGATTTATAAGTCTGTCAAAAGTTTTTTGAGTCTTGACAGTTTTCAAAATAAAATTTTCTCCATCATTGAGAACTATCAGAGAACTTCCCCTGACTACTCCTTATTTTTACCTATAGAGGTACTATATTCTGACTTCTTTTAGCTCCACTTTTTAGCCCTTCAATATGCTTAGGAGAAAAATCTCCATTCTTGGCTATGACATCAATATTGCCTTTATAACTTTCTTCTTCTATCACATTTCTAGTTATGTTTTAGATCATCTTTCTGTCTATCCTGGATGTCTGCAGTTTGCTGCTCAATTTCCACTTCCTGCTTATCTGCCTTGACAATCTCACCCTCCTTCATAATATTAACTGATCTTTGACTATTTTCAGAATGCACAGATTTTCCTTGTTTCTCTGAAGTGCCCCCATTCTTGGCATCATTATCTACTTTCTTTCTCTCACTTTCCCCTGCTGCATGCTTTTCATTGACTACCTTTGTATTGCTTCTTTCCTATACACGTTCAACATTATCCTACACCATTCTGTCAACCCTTTGCTGTTTTGCATCTTTTTCTTCTCATTTTAATTGAAAAATGCATCATCTAATCTTTAGTATTCTTTGTTTGAAGGGTTCCATACTTTTCTTGCTTGTCTTCTTTGTTCTCCTATTCTTCTAAAGCATTGAACTGATTATTGGTTATAACTATCCGAGCATCTTGTTTCTGAGTTTCCATACTTACTTTCTTTTCTCTTTGGCCTGATTCTGTCCTTTGACCTTCTTACCCTCATCTCCTTTCTGATTAGTGTTGTCAACTTCGTCATTACCAGTTCTTTCAATTCGGACTTTCTTTTTATCATTGTCACATTTTGCTTCAACACAATTCGTCTTATCAAACAATTCATGATGAATAATATAGCATTGTTCCTTAACATGCCCTTGAATCTTGCATGTTTTGTAATATGTAGGCATATAAGCATATTTAATCTTCACCCATTGTTCACAAATCTCTCCAGATTTCTTCCTTAGTCCCATATTTATTCTCTTCAAAATTCTTTTAGAAGATCTACTTCAACCTTGACCTTGGCACTGCTGGGCCTCATCTGATTTTTGGTAGCCCTATTTACTTATAGAGGTTTCCCAACAACAGCTTTCAGTGAAAAAACTGTGCTTTCCAAAGAAATTAGGAGGCAATATCGGAAAGTAGATCCAAGCCATGGCATAGTAGTTTCTTCCTACGGATCAAACAAAGAATTCCACTTCAATGTTCTCAGCGTATAGGTCCATGATTTATATGTAATGTAAAAGAGAGGCTTTGACAACAAATTTACGTAGTCCTCTATATTTGAAGCTCTAATAAAAATGTGTCTATTACTTAAAATACCAATATTACACTCCCATTTCAACTTGCATTGTGTTGGACTCAAATCTCCTCAATTCCTAAATATCATGCCGTCCGTACGAAACTTTTCCAATTACAGCATATTGTAGGTTTTCATTGACAATCATCTGATCAACTTTCTCCTTTTCCCATATAAATCTTGACTCGCCATGTAAATAAGCAATAGGTTTCAAGAGGATAGGCTTAATACCTGGGCTTTGTGGCTTTAATATGTCTACGTATTTTAGTCTTGGTCCTCGATCAACATTGCTTCTAGGTTGATCAACCCCAGAAGGAGTTAATCTGTGGGAATGGTGTCCATTGCTAGCAAATCAGTATTAGGGTTATCTAGTAGTCAGTGGCAGCGGTAAAGAGCATTTTTTTTTCAGTATTAGTATCTTTGAACTGGGATAAGACGAGTAGTATTTTTTTTTCTTTTTTTTAATCCTTCAAAAGTTTTATTTCTGTTAGATTGAAAAGTTTTTTTAAAAAAAATTGTCGCTATAGTAATTTTATATGATTAAATCAAATGTGTAAATTAATCGATGATATAACATAGGGGCAATAGGTTCAAGCGAATAAAACTATGTACATGGAAAGAATATTACTATGTTTTAAAAATAAAATTTAATTTTGAATCCATAATTTATTTTAAAAAAATGAAGGTCAAATTAATTAGATTTATATCTTAAATGTGTTTTTTTATAATAAAACATTTGGAAATTTGGAATATGCCTCCATACCTACTACCACATTCATTAAGACCTTGCCATGCATTAATGGTCCGAAATAGAGCCATCAATATGGGTTAGGTCCATTGGATCGATCTAGTCTAACTCGTGATTTAGTAGGTTTCGACTATAATTTTTGGAGCTCATTTTAAAAATAGGTCTTTTAGCTCGGCCTAAATAAGTCTGTTAATTTGTAGGGCTTTTGCAATATGGGTTGGGGCGGCCCGTGAATCGAATTAAAAAGTAATTAAAAATAAAAATAAAAATAAAAATAAAATAGAATATTAAAGATAATAAGAGTCCAAACTCATTGTTCATTTAAAATTTTTAAATATTAAAATAATTATGTTTTTATAATATGTACTCACTCTATTCATGTTTACTTGTCCTTTATTGATTTCGCATAGGGATTAAAAAATAGTAAATAATATAAGAAATTTTACTAAATCACCTTTTGGATATAACTATTACAATGTCTTGAAAAATATAATGAGAAAATAACTATTAGAATTAAAAGGGACAAGTATTGTTTGACAAAATATTAAAATATTAAAATAGTTTGATTTCATTAAGTAAACAAGTATTGTTGAATATTTTAAAATAGTTAGTGAACAAGTAAAGATATACAGAGGGAGTAATAATAACACTAATACTATATAATATTGTCTTGTTGCTATTTATTTTAATATGTTTAAATTATAATTTAATTTAAAAATCTATTAAAAAATATAAGAATAAAAATATAGGGTCCGATAAAACCCACAGTCCACGTACAAATAGGTTGAATTAGTTATTTTTTAGTCCATAAAAAAGATCAATCTAGTTTGATCTGTCAAATTTCAAAACCTGTAAAAATTAACTAGAATGAAATAGATGGGTCCGTATTGACATCTCTAGTCCGAAAACGCAATGTCCTTCAATTCAACATACTAAGCTGTCCTGCAATATCTGACAGAAACTCTGAATTGACAACACATGCTACATATTTTTAGAGGGGTTTCTTAATGTCTTTCCAATTTTCCATCTTTTTGAGAGGACTCAAAAAACGCAATTTCTGCTGGGACTCATTCAAAGACACTACTGGTATTATTGAGCTGTTTTGCACTCCCTTTTTTACGATTAATATTTTTAAAAATTATGATCTGAAATAAACTGATTATAAATTATTCTAGATAAGAAATTTATAAAAATAAATTATGTCTATTTATTATAAAATAATATTCTTTTGGTACATTTCTATATGTTCATTAAAAATTATTTTAAATAGGTTGTCGTGCTCGCAATTTTTGTCAGATTGTAACGTTAGGTTCACATTTACTATCAAATTTGTCTCATTAATCAATTAAATTACGTAAATGTATTAAATCCATGTTT
Organism: Solanum ossicruentum; assembly: GCA_025774065.1. Classification (NCBI taxonomy): domain Eukaryota; kingdom Viridiplantae; phylum Streptophyta; class Magnoliopsida; order Solanales; family Solanaceae; genus Solanum; species Solanum ossicruentum. The sequence goes on along the minus strand of JAOTQR010116912.1, from coordinate 5,514 downwards.
ATATATTTGTTGGGTTTTTATCGTTTTTATTTTATTTTAAAATAAATGATGTTTCACATTATAAGATATTAATCTTTTTTTTTTCAATTTTATTTCTTTTTGAATTAAAGAGTTTTAAATAATTGAAAAAATTATTTTACTTTGTAATGATTTTTATAAAGATAGATTAGTAAAACTATTTTTTATTTTCTAAGAATGAATTGTTTTCTTATAAATGGGTGTGTGTTAGCTAAAGACACAACTTATTTTATAATGGAGGATGTAAATCCCTTTTGCCCGGGCCATGCGCGCCGGGCGCTGCCGTGGTGGCCTGCCTGCACGGTCCGCGCGCGCCACGCCCTGCCGAGGTCTCCTGCCCGCATGCCATGCCGGCACTGTCGATGCGCACCAGACGCTTTCTTTTCACATTTATTATTTCATCTGCTTCATAATAAGTGATATTATTACTATTGTAATTCGTATGCTATCCCAAACAAATGGTATTTCACATATACTTATAACAATTTTTAGATACATTTAATATTTATCAACTACATATATTATATTTTTATAGCGTATTAGTTGATTCATCTAACTATATTATATTAATATTTCTCAATATATATTATGATGTAATATAAGGTATTACTTAAATTTAATTTTGTGGGATTATATTTATTATGCTATTGTTATTATTAGAGCCGTCAATATGGGTGTCACAATCCAAAAATTGGGCGTGACGGCACTTGCTCAATCCCACCAGAACAAGTCAATTTTAAAAAGGGATAATAAGTATAATGCGCGGAAGCAAAATAACTAAAATGAAATAACTACAATTGAGAATTTTCATAAACTTAAATCCCACCCAAGATTAGTTGTCACGCGTATAAGCCACTAAAAATACAGAAAAAAATCAAAGAAATGCAGGTCCAAGTTGTCCTACTTCTCAAATAGAACAAGTACAAAAGAAACAGGAACAAGAGAGTTAGCCAGATGACAATAGTTACCTCTCTGCGTCTCCTGAGAATCCTTGATGCTTTAAGGAATTTTCTATTCACAGCTCAGGTTCACCACCTACACGAGTGTAGAAGAAATGGGTGAGTACCAAATACCACGCAGTACTCAGCAAGTCAACTAACAAAACAAGTAAATCTAATAGAATACACAAATTCCTTTCGTCCCAGTCGATATCCACGATACCAACCTGCATAAAGGTTATTCCTACCCAACAATATATACTATTTAAATAATATAGTATTTCATCATATTGCACTTTCCAAAGCACAAGTTAAAAGCACAATCAATCATAATGACAATACAATGCTATGCAATGGTATGCAAGTGTGGTATGCAATGCATTATGCAATAACTGCCGGCAGAAACCTCGTCATCACAATGTCATCACAATTTGCCGGCATGTTACCTCGGCATCACAATAATTTCACCGGCATGTTACCTCGGCATCACAATAAACTCGCCGGCATGTTACCTCAGTATTGACCGGTAAAGACCTCGGTCCTAATATTTTTTAATCTTATTTTGTCAATAGTTCAGAATCGAGGTAAATATGCATGTCATGGAATGAATGAATATGAATTCCACAGACACATTCACTCATCATTTTCAACCACAACAACACGTCTATCAAAAGTATAGAATTCTCATTACTTCACCACATTTATCAATTCAAGTACCATGATAACACGCCAATTCGCATTCGCATTTTTAATCACCTCATTTCTTATAGTATTTAAATCTTTCAATTGTCACACGTAGGAGAAAGGAAAATTAAGAATTCTACGAGAATTACAAAGTTTTGAAAGTCCACTTGCCTTAGTCAAATCACGGTCAATTTAACATTTTGCCCTTTCCCTTTTGAATGGAATCTGTATCACCACAATCTAGTAACATAAATTATTACACCTTAACTTAACTTTGATCCATCAAGATAATTTCATCATAGTAATATTTTTATAATGAAGTACTTAAAAGTACACAGAAATAACTCATTTGTATAAAATATCTTACCATAAAAGATTTAGAAAATAAGAACAACTTACAATAAAGTTGTCGAAGCTCCACGCAATAAACCACCTCCCTTCAACTTACTAAAACTCTTATGACATTATGTAATTTTTCCTCATTGCTCCTTCTATCTAGATTCTCTTATTTTCTTTCTTAAGTTGTGTTTAGATGAGCAAGAAGCTCATCTATTTATAGGCAACCATGTGCCTTGAACAGTTACTCCTAATGGAGCATTAAGAAAGTGGTTGCTCCTAATTGGACCATTAAGAATGTATAATGGAGCATTTTGAAATATTAGTGGAGCAATTTGGAAAATTAATGGAGCATTTTGGAAAGTTAATGGAGCACATCAAAAAAAGAATGGAGAAAAAGGGTCATTACATTATCCACTACTAAAATCATGTTTGTCCTCAAACATAAATTAAAAGAAAGTACCTGAAGTTTCTAAAAGATGAGGATATATAGCACGCATTTCTGACTCCGACTCCCAAGTCGCCTCTCTAACTGAATGATTCATCCATTGGACCTTCACGGAAGCAATATATTTGTCTCTAAGCTTGCGAACCTGCCTATCTAAAATAGCAATAGGCTCCTTCTCAAATGAGAAGTCTGGATTCAATGCTACTGAATCGAATGAGAGTATATGAGACTCGTCGGACACATACTTTCGGAGCATAGAGACATGGAACACCATATGTACAGATGATAAGCTAGTTGGCAAGGCCAGTGTATAGGCCACTCCTCCAACTCTCCAAAATCTCAAATGGGCCAATAAATAGAGGGCTAAGCTTGCCCTTCTTCCCGAATCGCATTACACCCTTCATGGGTGATACCCTGAGCCAAACGTGATTGCCCTCCATAAACTCCAGGGCTCGAACCCTCTTATCCGCATAACTCTTTTGTCGACTCAGGGCAGCCAACAACCTATCCTGAATCATACGGACCTTTTCCACAGCATCTCTCAGAAAATCAGCATCTAACGAGTCTGTCTTAGCCGAATCAAACCAATCAATAGGAGATCTACACAGCCTATCATACAATGCCTCGAATGGAGCCATCTGGATACTAGAGTGATAGCTGTTATTGTAGGCGAACTCTGCTAAAGGTAAGTGTTGATCCCAATGGGTACCAAAATCAATCACACATGCTCGCAGCATGTCCTCCATACCTGAATAGTCCACTCAGACTGTCCATCTGTCTGAGGGTGAAAGGCTGAACTCATATCCATTCAAGTAGCTAGACCATACTGCAAGGCCCTCCAAAAATGCAAAGTGAAAAGCGAACCCCGATCAGAAATGATAGAAATAGGCACACCATGCAATCTAACTATCTGACTGATGTAGCTCAGTTAACTTCTCTGTTGTGTACTTGACTTTGACTTGAATGAAATGGGCAGACTTAGTTAATCGATCCACGACTACCCAGATAGAGTTGTAACCACCCACAGTAGTAGGCAAACCCACCACGAAATATATAGAAATTCGCTTCCACTTCCATGTAGGAATGGACAGCCTCTGAAACTCATGTCCAGGCCGCTGGTGCTCACACTTAACCTGCTGACAAGTCAAACACTTAGCCATAAACTCTGAAATATCCTTCTTCATACCACACCACCAATAGTGCTGTCTCAAGTCATGATACATCTTTGCTGCTCCTGGATGAATGGAATAACAAGTGCAGTGGGCCTCCTTAAGAATCAATTTAATCAAATCACCTACCTTAGGCACACAGACTCGTCCTCCAATCCTTAAGACACCATTAGGATCAAGCATTGCCTCCTTAGCCTCCCCACTTGTCACTTTGTCTTTGATGAGGCATAACTTCTCATCCTCAAACTGACGCATTTGAATTTGATCCATCAAGGAAGAATGAGCCTCCAGAAAAGTAAGTACACCACCCTTATCAGAAAGCTGTAACCTGACTAGGCTATTTAGAAGACATTGAATATACCTGGCCAAAGGTCGCTCGTCCACTCGAATGGTGGCTAGACTTCCCATGCTAGAAGTCTTTCTACTTAAGGCGTCAGCCACGACATTTGCCTTCCTCGGATGGCATAGGGTGGTTAAATCATAGTCCTTTAGTAACTCTATCCATCTACGCTGCCTCAAGTTTAGGTCCTTTTGACTGAAAATATACTGAAGACTCCTATGATCAATAAAGACCTCGCAATGTACACCATACAAGTAGTGACGCCACAGCTTAAGCACAACTACCACAACAGCTAATTCTAAGTCATGAGTAGGGTAGTTTTTCTCATGAACCTTCAACTGTCTAGATGCATAGGTAATAACTTTTCCTTTTTGCATCAATACACCACCCAATCCAACTCTCGAAGCATCACAATACACCGTGAAGTCCGCACCTGCCTCAGATAACGTCAAAATGGGTGCTGAAGTTAACAAGGTTTTAAGCTTTTGGAAGCTCACCTCACACTCATCAAACCAATGGAAAGCTACATTCTTCTGGGTTAACCGAGTTAGTGGGGCCGCAATAGAAGAAAAACCCTGAATAAACTGCCTATAGTACCCTGCTAACCCTACAAAACCACGAATCTCAGTAGCTGAAGTTGGCCTCGACTACCCTTTAACCGCCTCAACTTTAGCTGGATCTACTCTGATTCCCTCTATAGACATCACATGCCCTAAGAACACCACCGAATCAAGCCAAAACTCACACTTGGAAAATTTTGCATATAGTGCTTCCTCCCTCAACCTTTGTAACACTATCCTTAAGTGACTAGCATGATTTGCCTCAGTCTTGGAATACACCAATATGTCATCGATGAATACTATAACAAAAGAATCTAAGTACAGAGGAAAAACCTTATTCATCAACTCCATGCACGCTGCAGGAGCGTTAGTCAACCCAAAGGACATCACCAAATATTCATAATGTCCTTAACGGGTTCGAAAAGCTGTCTTAGGAATATCTGATGGCCTAATCTTCAATTGATGATAACCCGACCTTAAGTCAATCTTAGAAAACACAGCTGTTCCTGAAGCTGATCAAACAGGTCATCAATACGGGAAAGAGGGTGCTTGTTCTTAACAGTTACCTTATTTAACTATCTATAATCTATACACATCCTCATAGACCTGTCTTTCTTTATCACAAACAAGACTGGGGTACCCCACAGTGACACACTAGGGCGAATAAATCCTTTACTTAACAGGTCTTGGAGTTGTTCCTTCAATTCTTTCAATTCAGTTGGAGCCATTATATGTGGAGGAATAGAGATGAGCTTAGTTCCTAGCTCTAGGTCAATATCCCTATCGGGTGGAACACTTGGAAGGTTAGCGGGAAACACGTCGACAAACTCCTGAACCACAGGGATAGATTTTATGGAAGGTGGTTGTTAGACCCCGTACATTTATTAGGTTAAGTTAATTGTTTAATTGGAAACTGACCCCTCTCTTTTGGGGGCTGTATTTCGTGCCCGCAGGTACCGACGTACAGGTGAGAAAGCCTTCCAGCTAGGATTCTGTACCTACCAGTTTTGCGCTCCTTTAC
>JAOTQR010116902.1:0-24674 GCA_025774065.1 Solanum ossicruentum | reverse complement strand
TGATATTATCTCTATAGTGTTGGGAAGGACCAAGCCTAGCTCGGGGGTTTGTATGCCCGGGTAACCTATTGAGGGGTTGGTACCTCAATCGCCTAGCTTGGAGGATGGTAGGCCCAAGTAACGTTGTTGGGGTTAGTAACCATCAAACTTGATGGGGGGTTTGTACTTCGTCAACCTTGATAGAAGGTTTGCACTTTGTCAACCCTGATGGGGGGTTTGTACTTTGTCAGCCTTGATGGGGGTTTTGTACTCCATCAACTTCAGGCGCCCCTCCAAGGAGATGGTAATACTTGGATTACACAATAATGGTCACTCCTTACACTCGTATTATATCCTATATAAGCATGGTTTTACTTCAAGCATCATTCATATATGTCATATTACAAGTATGCTATATTACTTATGATTATGCATTTTACCTATGATGCCTATCTCTTGTTGCATTGCATCCCACATACTTAGTATATTTAAACATACTTATACATACATTATGCCTATATGATATCACAATGTAGGAACCGGAGCACCGCTTGATCATCCTCCTCCTCCATGTGCCTAGTACGATTGTCTCTCAAGCTTTTCGTGTGTCCTCCATTCCAGGGATGTTGCTTTTGATCTCTTGCTATGTATTAAGACTATCATTCTATTATGTTATGTATTGACTGTGAGGGTGAGCCCGGTTGCTTGTCGTGGCCATCACTTTTATCTATGTGGTAGAGTTGTTGTTGGACATTTTATGTATCTATGCTATGAGCCTTGACTCTCTTATTACTTGATGTTATGATACAGAAGCTTACCCTTACTCCCATTTTCCTTGTTATGCCTATCTCTTAATGTCACATGTTATTGCTTTCACAACCAACGATATGTAATGATTTTTTATGATGTTTGTTTGGTGTTCCTTCAGGTTCCCTATTTGCCGGTCTATCTAGGCCATAGGCTTGGGTCGTGAAAAACATGGTATCAGAGTACTAGATTATTATATCCCAGAGTCCAACATACTGCGTCGATTAAAGTCTTATTCATGGTTGTGTTGTATACCACGATTATAAGTAGAAGGCTATAAGGCATTCTAGTAATTTTTCCCTTCTTCATGTTCGAAGTCGTTCTATAGAGTTGAAGTAAGATTTTCCCCCTAAAAATTATTCTTTCCTATGTTAGATCATACCTAACACAAGGAAAAGACGAGTCCAGACACCAGAGAAGCAACTGGCAAATGGAGAGCTTAGGGATGCTCTCACTTTGCTTGCACAAGTTTTTGCTTATCAAGCCAATCAAGAGGCCCAAGCACCTCATGCTCCTACACCGGCCTCTCGAGTGAGACTTCATGAGAATAAATCCCCCGAAATTCTATGGATCAAAGATTAATGAGGACCCCCAAGAATTCATTGATGAGATCCACAAGATTTTATCTATCATGGATATGAGGTCGGAGGATGAGGTAAAGTTGGCAGCCTACCAACTCAAAAGGGGTATCAAAAATATGATTCATATAATGGAAGGAAGAGAAAGGAGTCAACTATGCGGTGCTTTGGGAAGAGTTCAAGGTGGCTTTCCTTAATCGATTCTTCCCTCTTGAACTTAGGGAAGCTAAATTGGTGGAATCTATGAATTTGAGGCAAGGGCCTATGAATGTGAGGGAGTATGCCCGCAAGTTTACTTACTCCCTAAGTATGCTCCATATTTGATGGCCAACTCAAGATAACGGATAAATAAATTTATGATGGGTATTTCTGACTTGGATAGTGAGGAGTGTTGGTCCTCCTTGTTGATTAGTAACATGCACTTATCATGTTTGATGACCTACATCAATAAAATGGAAGACGAGATATTGAGGAAGAGAAGGGGGCACAAGGCCAAGAGGGCCTATTTTTATGGTAAGTTTCAAAAGAGTGGCCGGTTCCATCAAGGCTAAAGGTCTACTCATGCATTTGATAAGAGGGTTGTAAATGATCTTCAAAGGGCCCAAGGTGTTAGGGGTGTGGCTCCTTTTTATGTGTGTCCGAAGTTAAGGGTCATAGTGGCCCATGTTTGAGAAATATCGGTGCTTGTTATGGTTGTGGGGAAATGGGGCATAAGGTGATAGATTGCCCTCGAACCCACAAAGAGGGAAAGGAAGTTCATCCATAAGGTACTGATATGGTCCCACTAGAGAGAGGTGGCCGACAAAATAGTGTTCCTAGGGATAACAAGTTTTATTCTTTGCATAGGGGGCAAGAGATTGATGAGATTCTCGATGTCGTTACTGGTATGTTGAAAGTCTTTGATTTTGATGTGTATGCTTTGATTCGTCTAGGTTCCACTCTTTCATTTGTTAACCCCTTTGTTACAAAAAAGTTTCATGTCGAGCCCAAATTATTTCAGAAGTCATATTACGTGTCTACTCTTATAGTTGCATCTATTATTGCTAGAAAACTCTATAGAAATTCTCCCATTTTCATATTACGTAAAATGTTGCCTTATGATCTTGTTAAATTAGATATGGTTGATTTTGATGTCATTTTTGGGATGGATTGGTGGCATGCATACTATGCTTCTATTGATTGTAGAACCCGTAGGGTCAAATTCCAATTTCCAGATGAGCCCATCCTTGAGTGGGAGAGTCTTAATGTGGTGTTGAAAGGTAGGTTTATCTCTTGAGTTAAAGCCCGTAAGTTGATTTCTAAGGGTTGTCTCTACCACCTTGTGAGGGTTAGGGATGTAGAGTCTAAAGTCCTTCCCATGGAGTCGATTACGGTTGTAAATGAGTTCCATGATGTCTTTCCAAGTGACCTTCCCGATGTTCCTCTAGAAAGGGAAATAGATTTTGGGATTGACCTCCTCCATGATACTCAAAAGAATAATTGAGTGACTTGTTGGAGAAGGGTTTCAATAGACCTAGCCAATCACCTTAGTGTGCACCGGTGTTATTTGTGAAGAAGAAAGATGGGTCTCTTAGAACGTGCAGTGACTACCGACAACTTAATAGGGTCACTATCAAGAATAGGTATCCTCTTCCAAGGATTGATGATTTGTTTGACAAATTGCAAGGGGCTAGCCACTTCTATAAGATTGATCTTCAGTCCGGGTACCATCAAGTGAAGGTGAGGTAGTGTGATTTTCCAAAGACAGTCTTTCGGACTAGATATAGACACTTTGAATTTGTGGTGATGTCATTTGGGTTAGCCAATGCACCAACCATCTTCGTGGATCTAATGAATAGGTTCTTTAAACCCAATTTTGATTTATTTTTTATGGTAATCATCGATGATATTTTGATCTATTTTCATGGTGAGGATGAGCATAGGGCTCACTTGACGTTTCTATTGCAAAGATTGAGGAAATAGAAGCCATGCTAAGTATGAAAAGTGCGGCTTTCTGTTGAAGGAGGTTGCCTTCCTAGGACATGTGGTGTTAGGGGATGGTATTATGGTGGACCCTAAGAAGATAGATGTGATTAGGAATTGGCGTAGACCATTGACCCCATCAGATATTAGGAGCTTCTTAGTCTTAGCGGGTTACTATAGGAGGTTTGTGTATGGGTTCTCTTCTATTGCTTACCCTATGACAAAGTTGACTCTAAGGAAAGCCAAATTTCTGTGGTCTGATGAATTTGAAAGGAGTTTGGGAACATTAAAAGATAAGCTTGTGTCCGCTCCTATATTGTCTTTACCAGAAGGATTAGAGGGTTTTTTTTTGTGTATTGGGGATGCTTCCCGGGTTGGTTTGGGTTGTGTGTTGATACAAAATGGTTAGGTCATAATCTATGCTTGTAGGCAACTCAAAGTGCATGAAAGGAACTACCCTACCCATGACCTTGAGTTGGTCGTCGTTGTGTTTTCGTTGATAATTTGGCATCACTACTTGTATGGGGTTTATGTTGATGTGTTCATAAACCATAAGAGCTTCCAATATGTCTTCACTCAAAATGATCTCAACTTGAAGCAAAGAAGATGGCGAGAACTTCTCAAGGACTATGATATGAGTGTAAATTATCATCCCAATAACGCTAATTTGGTGGTGGATGCTTTGAGTAGGGTGTTATCAGTCATGTTGATGGGGGTGACAGGGAGGTGGCTAGGGAGGTTCGTTATATGGCTTGATTAGGAGTTACGTTGGAAGAGGAGGACAATGCTTGTATTGTTGTAATGGTTCTAAAACTTCATTGGTGGGGGAGGTGATAGAAAAACAAGATCTTGAGCCCTCCTTGTTAGAGTTGAAGTCTTTAGTGCAAGAGGACAAGGTGGAAGGTTTTTCCTAAGGGGGAGATATTTCCCTTGGGTACTAAGTTAGGGTGTGTACGCCTTGTGTTGATGGTTTGAGGGAGAAAATCCTTGATGAGGCTCATAACTCTTCTTATTATATCCACTGCAGTTCCACAAAAATATATAGAGATTTGAGGGATGTGTATTGGTGGGGAGGCATGAAGAGGGACATTTTCAAATTTTCATCCGGTAGCCATAGTTTCCAACAAGTCAAAGACGAAGATCAAAGGTCAGGTGGACTAACCCAAGACATAGAGATTCCTACTTAGAAGTGGGAGGTGACTAATATGGATTTTGTGGTTAGGTTGCCTAAGACTAGAAAAGGTTTTGACTCCATTTGAGTTGTGGTAGATAGGATGATAAAATCGGCTCACTTTGTACCAGTTAAGACCACATATAGGGTTGAAGATTATGCAAGGTTCTACATTCATAACATGGTAAGGTTGCCTGGGGTTCCTTTCTCCATCATATCGGATTGCGGGGAACAATTCACTTCACACTTTTGGAGGTCCTTTCAAAGGGGTCTTAGTACAAGAGTTAAGCTTAGTACATTCTTTCGCCCTCAAATGGATGGCCAAGCGGAAAGGACTATCCAAACACTAGAGGCCATTCTTACGGCTTGTGTATTAGAGCTCAAGGGTTGCTGGGATGATCATCTACCATTGATTGAGTTTGCATATAACAATAGCTATCATTCTAGCATTGGAATGGCTCCTTTTGAGGCTATTTGTGGTAGGTGTTGTAGATCGCCAGTTGGATGGTTTGAGATTGTAGAGGTGGTTTTGTTGGGACCAGAGCTGGTTATGGAGGTTGTTGAGAAGACTGAGATGATTACAGAAAAGTTGAAGACGGCCCAAAGTCGCCAAAAATCCTATGATGACATGAGTAGAAGGGATCTTGAATTCAAGGTTGGTGATTGAGTCTATTGAAAGTCTCACTCATGAAGGTTGTGGTCCATTTTCGAAAGAAAGGAAAGTTAAGCCCTAGATATGTAGGTCCTTATAAGGAAAGTTAATCCCTAGATATGTAGATCCTTATAGAGTTATGAGAAGGATTGGTAAGGTAGCCTACGAGTTGGATTTGCCTAGTGAAATGGAGTTGGTTCATCCGCTCTTTCATATATCTATGTTGAGAAAGTGTGTGTTTAACCCCAATGCTATTGTACCTCTTTATGTTGTGGGTGTTGTTGAAGGTAATTTGACCTATGAAGAGGTTCTGGTTCATATCTTGGATAGGCAAGTGAAGAGATTGAGAAACAAAGAGGTTGCTTCCGTTAAGGTCCTTTGGAGGAATCAAAAAGTCAAAAATCCTACTTAGGAGGCTGAAGCGGACATGTAAAAGCGATACCCTAACCTATTCAACTCCACTCAAGCCTAAGGTATTGATCTAAGTCCTCTATATGATCTCAATTCTTAAGTTCATCCCTCATGTCATTGCATATATTCATGTTTGAATTGACAAGTTCATGATGATTTTACACTTTTTGAAATAATGTTTAAGTGCATTATTGCATCTTTTTGGTGGGCTGAAATGGTTATGTTTGTGTCTCTCATATGTGTTTCTTTGACATTTGGGGAAAAATGTTTCTAAGGGGGAGATATTGAAACGACCCCAAAAAGTGCTCGAAAATGTACCTCGAAAGTAGCTGAAATTGTAATTTCCATTTATATCAAAATTTGTACGTAATATCGAAAATTTGACTTCATATTCTAGTTCAGGGGGAAAAATTAAGTACAAAGTGGGTATAACTCAGATTTAAGAGCAAACGATTAGCAATTTCTATGTTCGTAATTTTTCTTATCCAGAATCGATCTGCGACAATGCCGTGATGTTCGACTATCGCATACATGTGTTAATTTTGCCTCAGCGATAGGTCTGCATCATGGACTAGACATGGACAAATGTAGTTTGTTACCAGTGATTTTATCGCGGTCCAAGGATTTTTGGTCTTGGGCCTAAGTGTTCCAAAATGTGAAAATACCTTTACTTAGCCATTTGTCACCCTCATATTATTCTAAACATTCCCCAGTACTTACTCAAACACTTAGACAAATATTCTATTGTTAAATTCAAGTCTCATAAAAACTCATCCGGAGCTAAGGATTTCCTCTCAAGCTTCAAGTCTCATCTCCAATCTTCATCAAGTTCATCTCTAAAGCTAAGGTATGTGGGTTTCTTTAACGAGTTACTTTCACTCATGATACCCAAGCTCCTTTTTTCTTAAAAATTGCATAATTTAAAGTTAATTTACTCATGGGTGTTATCGATTATGAAAACTACTGCACACTATGTTGGGGTCTATGATATTGTGACTATTTTACTATGTTTTGAGCTATGAATCTAAGATATATTGAGAGATTTGATGAAGAGTTTTGACGTATATTTCTTGAGGGTGTTACCAAGTATCTATTGATAGTTTTACATTGAATTTTATAGCATGATAAATCTCTTGAATTGCATGGTTTTACACTAGTACTACACACCCTCTGAGTGTTTGATAAAATGTCCGGTTATAGATTCTTGAGAATTGAAGGTCCAATGTATGTTTTATGAGTTGAATGACTATACGATGATGAAATAATGATGAAACGATGATGAAATGAAGATGGAATAATGATGTAATGGAGATGAAAAGAAATGTATGTGTATAATTATTAAAGGATTATCTCTATAGTGTTGTGGATGACTAAGCCTAACTCGGGGGGTTGTAGGCCTCGGTAGCCTATTGAGGGGTTGGTACGTCGATCACCTAGCTCAGGAGGTGGTAGGCATGAATAACCTTGTTGGGGGTTGGTACCCATCAACCTTGATGAGGGGTTTGTACCCAGTCAACCTTGATGAGGGGTTTGTACCCAGTCAACCTTGGTAGGGGATTTGTACTCTATCAACCTCATGAAGGGGTTTGTACCTCATGCGCCTCTCCAAGGATGTGGTAAGCCTTTGATTGGACTATAATGTCAATCCTTATAATTGTATTATGTCCTATATAAGCGTTGTTTTAGTTCAAGCATTATTTATACATGTCATATTGTTACTATGCTACCTAATGCTTATAATTATACATTTTGCTTATGATGCCTATCTCTTGCTACATTGCATCCTACATACTTAGTACATTCAGATATACTAATGCATACTCTATGCCTACATGAGATCTCGATGTAAGAACCAGAGCACCGCTTTATCATCTTCCTCCTCCACATGGCTAATACGATTGCCTCTCAAGCTTGTGGTGAGTTCTCCATTCCAGTGACGTTGCTTATGATCTCTTCCTATGTACTAAGACTATAATTCTTTTATGTTATATACTGACTATGAAGGTGAGCCTGGTTACTTATTATGGCCCTACTCTTACCTATGTAGTAGAGGTGTTGTGGGACATGTTATATATCCATGCTTTGAGCCTTAACTCTCTTATTCCTTGATGTTATGGTATGGAAGTTTACCCTTTATTTTCCTTGTTATGCCAATCTTTTAATGTCATATGTTATTGCTTCTACGACCAAGGATGTGTAGTGATATGCTATGAGGCTTGTTTGGGGTTCCTTCGGGTTCCTCATTTTCTGGTCACATCTAGGCCCTAGGCTTGGATCATGACACTTGGTCACGGAAGCAAGTAGACAACATCAAGAGAACATAAAGGGTAAAGGGGCTAAGGAAGCCTTTCGTAGCTTAAAAAACATTCAAGAGTCAAGAGAAACAAAGCTTAAAACATCATTACATAACTTGTCCAACAACACCTCTAAGCTTAGATTCGAGTGGGCGCCAAGAATACTTTCTGGGCTCACCCTTTAGATTCAAAAGGCAACATAAAGAGATAGCAAGAGTAAAAGAGTAAAGCTAGTGTCCATGTAATTGGAGGACTCACCAATAACTTATCTTTAAGAGAACTAACTACAGATGGAGGAGGAAGATGATCAAGTGGAGCATTGATTACTACATGGTGACACCATGTACGCATAGAGTATGCATTTGTATGTTTGAATGTTCTAAGTATTTTGGATGCAATGAACAAGAGATAAGAGGCATAATCGAAATGCTTAATTAAGCAATGAATGAGCATAATAGCAATATGGCATGTATGAATGATGCTAGAAGTAAAACATGCTTATATTGGACATATTATGTGTGTAGGAAGAAACCACCTTTATAGACCAAGCATACTTGTACTTGGAATCCATGGTATGAACACCCCTTGGGAAGTGATTGAGAAATTTACTCCTCAACTAATAGATGGGCATACCAACCCTTATGATAGTGGTAAAGGTATATACCCCTCAACATGTTAGATGAGCATGACATCCACAGCCTTCATTAAAGTGATTGAGCAATATACCCCCCAAATTGGTAGTTGAGCATGCCCACCCCCCAATTGGTACTTGGGCATACCAACCCCATCATAGTTATTGAGGCATAATACCTCCTCAACTAGATGTGGTCAACTTATAACACTATAGATACTTTTCATGAGATCAACATATGCATACATTCCTTTCATCATAATAATGTCACTTAACTCATATGCCATGCATTAGACCTTCAATATCTCAAGATTCAATAATCAGACATTTTATCAAATACTTAGTGGGTGTGTAATGCTACTACAAATTCATAAAATTCAAGAGTGAAATCATGCGAGAAAAATTAATGTAAAACCATCCACCAACCCTTCATAATATCCTTATCCAAGATACATCTAAACCCTTAATCAAATCACATAATGGATCATAGATTCATAACTTAAAACATGCTTAAACAGTCAAATTTTATGAAACCCCAACATAATTTATAATTAACTCTCATAGTAAGAGATACCCATTATAATCAATTGCATGAGACATGCAATTTAAGTAAAAAGGAAGATTAGATACCATGGGTGAAAGGACCCAATGGTTGACACTCACATACCTTGGGATCTGGAATGAGATTGGGACACTTTAATTTGGGTGAAATATTTGTCTAAGTGTTAGAGAGGGTTTTGGGAATGTCTTCTAAGATATGTAGTTGAAATATGACTAAGTATAAGTATTTTGCACATAACAAAGCTTAGGCCCAAGACCGAAAGGCCTTGGACAAAAACTGGAAAAACTGGCACAAAAATATGTACCCCTACTGGAATTGAAATATTTGCAAAATTCATTTTTCGCTATGGGTCCTCTAAAATTAGAGTTATACCCATTTTCCACTTAATTTGTCCCCGTAAACAAGAATATGAAGTACAATGTTTATAGAATTTATAAATATATGCAATTTTAAGGCACATTTTCGGGCACTTTTTGAGGACATTTCAGCATATATCATAATAATAGCATTCACAGCCAATAACATAGACACGATCCCACAACAAAACTTACTACACATAGAGTGAACAACTAGGAACTCATATACATCTCAAGTCAGCTTGCATGTAGTTCCACTCAATCTAAGGTTTAGGGAATGTCTATCCTTCCTAGAAATCGACACCTCAAACATTGAATCAACCTAGCAAAGCTTTTTCTCTTCAAATAGTCTCCCGACGATGCTCAGCTGTCAAAATGTAATTCACAATGTTAAGGCAATTGAATCGGCTATAACGACTTGAAAAACAGGTCAAATTTAAGCCAAATAGGGATATAATGGGAAAATTCCCAAATAAAATCCCATAAACAACCCTTAGAACATCTTAGTTCTGCAAGAATAAATTCTTCCCAAAACAGACCCCAGAATACAAAGAATTTCAGTAAAAAAATTAAAAACTTTACCTGGAAAATACCCTTACATTCTTATTACAAATTTAGGAAAATTGGAAAATTTCAATCAACATCCAGCATACCGCAGCGTTCCCCTCAGACCATAGAAAACATTTATACTCTAGTTTCACTTAATTTAATTAAGAACATCTAAGATATCAGCATTTAAAGTTTTGGAAGTTTTCAATAAGATATTTAGCTAAAACAGTGAATTTACCTTAAAATATGCATCAAATCATGAATCCAACTTCACTACCATGTTTCTTGAAACAATCTGAGTCGCGTGGACCTTTATATCCTCAAAAACGGACCTAGAATGCAATTTTATGAGCTTTGGAAGTTAAGTGTGAGGGTTTTTCATGAAGTGTTGAAGCAATTATACAGGCCCTGATGTGCTGCAAAAAATACAGCACGTTTGGTGCTTAAAATTTTGAATTTTGTATATTGTCAATGCGATGTTAGTTGGTTTTATATATTTTTGTGTTTATATTTGCAAGATTTATAGGTTGGCCATGATTTTGGCAAAAAATTGTAGAAGTTACTAGTTTATGCTGCTATACGAGACCCTCTATGGGTCGTAGATCATTCTATGGGCTGTAGAGAGGTTTCATGAAGATTTCCAGTGAGTGGAGAAACAACCCCAAAAAGTGCCTGAAAATATGCTTCGGAAGTGCTCGGAATAGTAATTTCCATATATCTAAAAATCTGTTCATTATTTTAAAAGTCCGATTTCATATTCTTGTTTAGGGGGTCAAATTGATCGGGGAATGGGTCTAACCCAAATTTTAGAGCAGTCATATCAAAATCCAAAAATCGCAAAGAATGCAATTTAGAAGGGTCAACTTTGAAGGGGCATATCTCTTAGCACTCAAAGAACTAGGTGGCCCACTACCTACCAACTCAAATCCCTTTGAATTAGCTTTCCAATGCACTTGGCTTAACCTCATTCAGAGTTTGAATGAAGGATTTATGCCCATTATCATAAAACTCATTCGTCCAAGAAATGTAGTTTTCCTTTGAGCATCCGCATTACATCCGCGTCGCATATGCAATACGTACCAGTGTTATTTTAGCCCTGTTTTTTTGATTTCTATCCAAGACTTTCAAGTCTTATGCCCAAGGGTTCCCATACGTGTTTTTACCTATACTTAGCCTTATTTCACCCTCATATCATCCCCAATATTCCCCAATATCCTCTCAAATCCTAAGACTCATATTCCACCCTAAATTCAAGTCCCAAACTCAAGACCAATCTTAATGATATCACCAAGGATCTCATTCAAGCTTCAAGTCTCCATCTCTAATTTCTTAAATGGTTCTCCAAAGTCAAGGTGTTTGATGTTGAACCATTGGGTCCTTCCACCCATGGTTCCTAAACCCTCTTTTTACTAATATTTCATAATTTAAAGTTTATTTTACATGTGGGTCTTATATATTGAGAAATTTATCGCACAGTGATTTTAGTTTATAAAAGTATGGTTGTTTTAGCATGTTTTGTTCTCTAAATCTTGGATCTAATGTTGGATTTGATGAGGGGATTTTCTATGAATATCTTAGGGGTGTTACAAGGTGTTGATTGATGGTTTTACAATAGATTTTCCTACATGATTTCATCCCTAAATTATATTGTCTTTTACCTCCACTACATACCCCTAAGGTGTTTGATAAAATGTTTGGTTATGGTTTCTTGTGGAAATGAAGGTCTAAAGCATGAGATTTGCTATGATTGACTAACTATGGTGATGAAATGATCTTATGTACACGATGAATACTATCTAAAGTGCTCTGGTAGACCATTCCCTATTCTAGGGCCTAGTTGAGTGGTCAAACACTCAACCACTAGGGTTACGGGTGAAATCATCACCAACCTAGTTGAGGGGTTCATATCTCAATCACTAGGGTGATGGGTACGATCATCACTAACCTTGATGAGGGGTTTGTACCTCACACACTAGGGTGATAGGTACTATTATCACTAACCTTGATGAGGGGTTTATAACTCACACACTAGAGTGATAGGTGTTATCATCACCAATCCCAAGGGATTTATACCTTGGCAATCTAGTTTGGTCTTATCTTCACATATGATATTCTATATGAACATGATTTACTTAAGTATGTTTTACTTATGCATTGATCATACATGTCATATTGATGTATTATGCCTATTGCCTATCGTATGCATTTTGGATTATGATGCCTATCTATTGTTTCATTGCATCCCTGATACTTCGTACATTCTAACATATTAACGCATACTCTTACCTATATGATATCACCATGTGGGGACCGGAGCTCCTATTTATTCTTCTTGTGGCTTGATGGATTATTCATGTTAGCCTTTGGTGAGTCCTCCATTTCGGGGATAAGGTTAATTCTCTCACACTATGTATTAAGATTCTCTTTACTTTCTCATATACTTATGACTATGAGTGTGAGCCTGGTTATATGTCTTGGCCCTCGCCATTATATATGTAGTAGAGATGTTGTTGGACAAAGCTATGTATTTATGCTATGAGTGGATTCTGTTATCTCTTGACTATATGTTACGATAAGTTCTCCCTTAGCCCTTTTTTGCCCTTATTTCCATTCTTCAAATTTCATATAATTATTTTCGTGACCGAGGATGTGTAATGATATGCTGTGAGGCTTGCTTAGGGTTCCTTCGGGTTCCCCATTCACTACTCACATCTAGGACCTAGGCTTGGGTCGTGACAAATATGGTATCAGAGCACTAGGTTGATAGATCCTTGGTGTCCAATGCGCCACATCGATTACAGTCTTATTCATAGTTGAGTTATGCACCACAACTATGAGTAGGAGGCTATGAGACATTTTAGGTAATGTTTTCCTTCTTCATGGTCTATGTTATGCCTTAGAAGCGAGATAGGGCTTTCTCCTCTAACAAATTTTGTTTTCTCCTTTAGTTGATCATGCCACTTCATGGGGGAAAGCGAAAGAAGGTAAGTAGAAAGCTTTGATGTTAATGGTTCCGAGTTTCACCAATTCTTCTCTATTCTTTTGGTTGATAGTTTAGGGCTTCTTGTATGCCCAACTGGTTGTGTGGATTTTGGTGTTGATTCTCTTTGTTGGGCATATTGTTGCTTAAAATTTCATAGGTGTTGATCCGGGTTTGTATTGCATTAGGTCTTTCTTTGTGGCTTGTTGGATTTGATGTTGTGGATTTTGATGTTATACTTGGGATGGAATAGTTGCATACACGTTGTGTCTCCATGGATGGTGGGACCCATAGAGTTAGAATTTGACTTCGTAATGAGCCCGGCTTTAAGTGGGAGGTTGTCAAGTGGTTGCAAAGGGAGGTAGGTCCATTCTTGACTCAAGGTGCATTTGGTCTCTAAGGGGTTGCATTTTTAATCGTGTGATAGTTGGAGGTGTTGAACCTAAGTTGTTTTGTCTATAGAATTGTTGTTGGTAGTGGATGAGGCTTTTAAAGTCCTTTCTAATATTTTAAATTTTGGTGTAGTGTCCTTTGGTTTGACTAGTACACCGATTATGCCTATAAGTGTCATGAGTAAGATCTCTAGTCTTTATCCTAATAGTTTTGTGGTGGTTTTGGTGATGGTAATGTGGTTCGTTCCGTAATAAGGTAGTGAATGTGAATCATTTGGGTGTAGTACTATGAGTTTAAGGAAGAATGTTGGGTGCTAAGTGGGTGAGACAGGAATTTTGATGGTAAGAGGTAGCCGTCCTTGGTTGTGTGGTGCTGGTTGATGGTATCAAGGTGGACTTTAGTAAGACGAAGGTGATTAGAAAGTATCCTAGACCTTTATTTTCACTGGATATTAGAAGCCTATTGGGTTAGTGGGCTATTGTCGAGGATTATGAGCAGATTCTCTTCTATTGTAGGTCCTATGACTTAGTTGACCCTAGGTAAGGCCCTGTTGTGACTGATATTTTGAGTAGGGTTATTTGATAGGTCGAGGAGTTGCTATTTCTTGTGTTATCCCTTGGTGCTAGTAGGTTTCATGTGTATATGGTTTTCATTCATAGGTTTCTTTTACCCATGAAGCCCAATCTTCCTTTTTATGTAAATTGCATGATTTCAAGATGTATTTCTTATGGCTATCTATTATTATGAAATATGAGTGTAAAATAAGTTGGGGTTTTGTCAAGTATTGTTGATTATGCATAAATATCTATTTTGAGCTTATACTATGAAGTGATCTTTGTCTATTGAGACTATACATGATTCAAGCTCTGAAATCTATGAACTATTGTGATGTTTAGATATGATTTACAAGTTACCCAAGATGGGGTTTTACCATGATGTTTGTGGGCTGATTTACATGATTTTAAGATGCATTGATTTCATTATTTCATGATCTATACTCTTGCATTTTACATGAATTGAACATTTCCTCATATGTGCCAACCAAGTGTTTGATGAAATGTCAAGTTAAGAATTCTCAAGATATGTAAATATTTTACAAGTCAAAAGACTTCATGATGAATATAGGCTATTAAGTATGTTGTGAATTCATGAAATTATCTATGATTATGCAAGTATGAAGCTAATCGCTTTTCAAAATTTATTTTCAAAAAAACCTACATGAATTTTTACTTATTATAATTTGGGATTTGAATATTATGATTCGTAAAATCCTATTGATGCATTGGTATTATTTATTTGATGATTTTAATATGACTTAAACCATTATATGGGGATTTACTTTGGGTTTATGAAGCTATAAGTATGCATGTTCCCTTTTTGAATGATTTATGCATAAGAGATTACACTATGGATTTAAATATGGAATTAATTATGTTTTCACTTCAACTTTGTAATATAAATGTCGATTTTAAATGGAGTCTTAATTACCCATGATAATTTTCTCATTGTTCATAGCATATGCATTCATGTACACAAATTATTTTGAAAAAAAATATGTTATGGGTAAGCCCAAATTCATTTTATGGTATGATTTTGATAAAAGGTTGGTTATGACAATATTGTGATAACACACATGTCTTTAATTTTGTCTCTTTAAGCATTTTGGGTCCTTGCACCATTTTGTATATGAATGGGCTATTCCTATGCATAAGCATTATGACTATGAAATTATGATTTTGGCATTTGAACCTAAATATGAATTATTATAAATGGTGTTTGGCTTTTAATCCCAATTGTGCATTGAAATAATTTTGAAAATGACTATTGCCTCTTAAAGAGTATGTAATTCATATTATAAGTATTCTTGTGGGATGAAGACTTAGCTTGTTGTGATGAGTTTCTTGGGGTAGTTTGGGCTACTTGAATAACATGTTTCTAATGAGTGTAGAACCCGTAACGTTATAATATGATGGGTACGGATAGGCGATCTATTTTTTCAATTACAATGGGTTAGTTGTTTCTCTATGATTGGTCTTTGGGTCGGGTTTTGTCTCCTAGAGAGGATGGAATAGATGATATCCCTAGGTGTCTTTTCAGATTAGGAGTGAACATTACGACTATTGGTGGTGATGTTTGCTTGATTTATGCATTGGCTATATCTATGGGCTTCATGAATAGTGTCTTAAAACCCTACCTTGATATGTTTGTGGTTGTCTCTAGTGATGAGGTATCAATTTGTTTAGAGCTTGTGAATTATGTGGGGGTAGTGTTGCTAGCCTTGGAGGATGAGATGTTGTTTGCTAAATATGATAGGTGGGCATTATGGGTAGCAAGAAGATAGTTGGAGCCCCTTAAGGAATATGGTATGAGTGTGCATTAGCTTTCTTGGTTAGGCTACTGTTGTGATTGATGCCCTAAATAGCCTAGCATGTGTTGATGATGGTGGCAAAGAGGTAACTTGAGCGGTCCATTGTTTGGCTAGATTGAGAGATTAGGTTGGAGGAAGTTGAGCTTGTTAAGATAAAGTTCTTGATGGCTCCAAATCTTCATTGGTTGGGGAAATTTAGATTAAGCAAGGCCTCGATTTCTCTCTATTAGAGTTGAAAGTTTTGGGTGATGGAATGATAGAGTCTAGGTTTACTCTCAAGTGGAAGATGGTGGTTATGGTACCAAGTGGGTTAGGTGTATTTAAGATTGACAATTGAGTTGAAGATTGTGATTCCTTATACAGTATTGAGGGAAGTTGATAAGGTTGCACAAGTTTGGGAATTGCCTACGGATGTAGATATGGTTCATTTGGTTCTTCATGCTTCTAGGTGAATATGATTTATTAGTGACTTTAGTATTATAGAAGACTTTGAGGTTGTGGGTGTTAAGGAGGAACTTGTCTTAAGAGAAGGTCCTGGTGGGGGTGTTGGATGGATGAGTCGAGAAGTCGATTAATAATCATGTAGTATTTATCAAGGCCCTTTGGGAGAAGTCGTCTATTCGTATGTGTCTCTCGGGAAGCCGAAAAGGGCATGGAGGAGCAATATGTATATTTCTTCATTCTACTCAAGTTTATGATGACATATCAAGTCCTTTCTATGATTTCATGTCTTGCATTGCAGCCCCTATGTCATTCATATGCATTTATGTTTAAGCAAGTTTATGATGATTTTACACTTATGTTGAGATTTTGAAAATAGTGTTTCAAATGTAATGTTGCATTCATATTGAGGCTGATTTGCTCATTATTACTCTTGTCTTGAATGTCTCTTCTACATTCGGAGACCAATGTTCCCTAGGGATAGATATTCAAACAACCCTAAAAAGTGTCCTAAAATGTGTCTTGGAAGTTCTCGGAATCGTAATTTCCATATATCTAAAAGTCCATTCATTATTTCAGAAATATGGATTCATATTCTTATTTAGGGGGTCAAATTGAGTGGGAAATTGGTCTAACCCAAATTATAAAGCAACCGTATCAAAATTCAAAAATCACAAAGAATGTTATTTAGTAGGATCAACTTTGAAGGGGCATATCTCTTAGCACACAAAGAAATAGTTAGCCCACAATCTACCAACTTAAAGAACTTTGAATTAGCTTTCAGATGCACATGGTCTCACATCATTCCGAGTTTGTTTGAAGGATTTATACCCATTTTTGTAAAACTCATTTGTGTAGGAAATGTAGATTTCCAGTGAGCAGGCGGCACGGACCAGTGTTATTTTTGCCCTGTTTTTTTTTATTTCGGTCCAAGACTTTCAAGTCTTGGGCCCAAGGGTTCCCAAAGATGTTTTGAACTAAGCCTTATTTCACCCTCATGTCATCCCCAATATTCCCCAATATCCTCTCAAACACTTAGACTCATATTCTACCCTAAATTCAAGTCCCAAACTCAAGACCAATCTTAAGGATTTTACCAAGGATCTCATTCAAACTTCAAGTCTCTATCTTCAATCTTCTTCAAGGGTTCTCCAAAGTAAAGGTATGTTATGCTGAACCATTGGATCCCACCCATGGTGCCTAAACCCTCTTTTTACTAATATTTCATGATTTAAAGTTGATTTTACATGTGGGTCTTGTATATTGAGAAATTTACTATATAGTGATTGTAGTTTATAAAAATATGGTTGTTCTAGCATGTTTAGAGATCTAAATCTTGGATCTAGTGTTGGATTTGATGAGGGGATTTTCTATGAATGTCTTGGGGTTGTTGCAAGGTTTTGATTGATGGTTTTATAATAGATTTTCCTACATGATCATCACTAAATTGCAGGGTCTTTTATCCCTACTACACATCCCTAAGGTCTTTGATAAAATGTCTGGTTATGGTTTCTTGAGGAAATGAAGGTCTAAAGCATGAGATATGATATGATTGACTATATAATGATGAAATGAGCTTATGTACACAATGATTACATTCTAAAGTATTGTGGAAAACCATTCCCAAATCGGGGGCCTAGTTGAGGGGTCAAAGACTCAACCACTATGGTGATGGGTGCAATCATCACCAACCTAGTTAAGGGGTTGCTATCTCAATCACTTGGTGATGGGTGCGATCATCACTAACCTTGATTAGGGATTTGTACCTCACACACAAGGGTGATGGGTGCTATCATCACCAACCCCATGGGGTTTATACCTTGGCAATCTAGTTTGGTTTCATCTTCACATATGATATTCTATATGAGCATGATTTACTTAAGCCTGTTTTATTTATGCATTGATCATACATGTCATATTGCTATACTATGCATATTCCCTATCGTTATGCACTTTACATTATGATGTCGATCTATTGTTGCATTGCATCCCACAAACTTCGTATATTCTAACGTGCTAACACATACTCTTGCCTATTACCTATATCACTATGTAGGGACCAAAGCTCCTATTAATTATTCTTGTCCCTAGATGGATTGTTCAAGTTAGCCTTTGGTGAGTCCTCCATTTCGGGGACAAGGACTATTCTCTCATACCATGTATTAAGATTCTCTTTACTTTATCGTATACTTATGACTATGAGGGTGAGCCCTGTTGTATGTCTTAGCCCCTGTCATTATCTGCGTAGTAGAGGTGTTGTTGGACAAAGTTCTGTATTTATGCTATGAGTTGATTCAATTATCTCTTGACTCTATGTTACGACAAGTTCTCCCTTATCCCCTTTTTTCTCTTATTTCCATTGTTCAAATATAGTTTAATTGTTTTTGCGACAAAAGATATGTAATGATATGCTCTGAGGCTTATTTAGGATTCCTTTGAATTCCCCATTCATCGGTCATGTATAGGCCATAGGCTTGGGTCATGATAAGGGGCTGATTTTTGAAGTTTATTCTATGAATATACAGACGAGTCGTAGAGGATTTTACTAGTTGTAGAAGAAGATTCATACTCTGAGGATTAGAGAATTGGACTTGTAGGAATGTCATCAGATTAAATCCCCTTTATGGGTCGTAAACAACTTTATGAGGCCCCAATTATAGACCAAAGATGTCTATACAAGTCGTAACGTACCTCTTGTATGGTGTGTCGACCAGTTCTACTATTTTGTTTAGACTTTAATTTTAATTATTATTAATAGGATTTTTAGGTTATTTTTCAAAAGTTTTCGCCTATCAATTGGAGAACTCAATATTTTGAGAGAGAAAATTTTAAGATCATATTAGAGAGTGTTTGAGAACACTTGTAGTTTAATTCAAACTTTAAGCTTGTGATTTTCATTGAAGTTGGATTGTTTGTTATTAATTCTATTATGTATGTATTCAATTATGTTTTCTCAATTCATAATTCCTAAATCTACACATAGCATCAGTAGCTAAATCCACAACTACAGTTATGGGAGCCATGAAGAACTAACAAGTTAAAACAGGATAATTCGTAATTTATGGGAGGTGTATATTCATGTGTTAATTAATTCTCTTTAATTTGCATGTTTTCTAGCAGTGGACAACATTAGAGCCCACCTAGTGTTACTGAGTGGACCAAGGTAGTAATGAATAAGAAAAGAGATTTATAAATAGGATTCGATTGAGGTATTCTCGTCTAATTAGCCAAACTGGCCAAGGGGAGGTTGTGCTCGGACTAATAGGTAATGGCTAGTAATATATACTATGGAAATGGGCCAAGTCACATAGTAAAATTCACCTCTCACCATTGACCAAAGGGCTTGGTGAACATAAATTACCTTCTTGCATGCTATACACTAGAAAAGAATTAGATCATCCGGTGATACTGAATTGGGGAATCATAGGGAACACAATACCCTAGTTTCTCTTTACTATTGACTTCTAAGTTGTGGTAGTTAGTTTATTTTCTCATTGATTTTTGACACCCCCCCCCATGGAGAATTAAATTGGTTAATTATTCGGATTGCATATTGGTGAATTCTGTTGAGTCTATGTTTTTCCTGTTTGTTCGACCCTAACCTTCATTAGGTTATATACCTTGACAATGATTACTTTAACCTCTAAAAAGGAGGCATAAATTGGGGGACATAAGATTTTGGCACCATTGTCATGAATACGACCAAACTTAGTAAATTCATTAGTAATTCGAGTGTTAATTCTTTGTCCCCTTATTTTACTTTTGTATGTTGTTTTTGTTCTTTTTTCATGGTTTAGGTGTAGTATATACCTAACACTTAAAGTCAAAGGAATCCCTTAACTTTTTTTGATCTAGAGATCTTCAGAATATTAAGAAGAATAGACCTAGACAATGCCAACAACACGGCTTATATAGCTCTAAATAGGAACAATAACGAGGATGCTAAGAATGAGAATCCACCTCATTTAGAGGGCTTTGCTCCACTGCCAATGCTTACCGGTGGAATCAGTACAGGTTGAATCCGATGGCTATGGAGGTGACTGTAGCAATTGTGTTGCCACCACTATTGGCAGATAGAAAGTTCACAGTCTCGAGTAGGTTACTTCAGATACTGCAGAACCATGGGCTATTTGCAGGCTTACCTTTGCAGGATCCTCATAGCCACCTGCACAATGTGGTATTCGTCTATAAGAATGCGAAAGAAAGATGGAATTTGTCTATAGATACTATGGGACTTTGTGTCTTACCATTGTCTCTTACGATCAATGCTACATTATGGCTATTTGAGCTCCCGCAGAGTTCGATCACCAGTTAGGAAAACTTGTAGGTCTTTTTGGAGAGGTACTTCCTTATATTGAAGAAGATCATGTTGAAGGACTAGATCAATAACTTCGAGCAACTTCCTTATGATTTAATAAGCACTACTTACAAGCAATTCACAAAATTTTTTAGGAGTGTCCCTGACCACAAAATAGTAGATAATGCCTTGGTAAAGATCGTATATTGTGCCCTTGATGAGAATAGTCAGGCCTATGCTGACACTATCATGGGGGATGTGTTTTTGGATCAACCATTTGTAAGGATTGGAGAGCAAATGGAAAGAATGGTCGAGAAATATCGTACGTGGGGGTAGCGAGATAGAGTATCCACTAAGAGTTCATGTGTTGTTAGTGTGGGTCCAGAGAAAGCTAGAATTAATGAAAAGATTATGCAGTAGCTTGCTCAGATTTACACAGGTATGGAAGTGATGATGAAGTAGAGCCAAGAGAGATTTAATGTGGCGGTTCATCAACCTTGACGTGCACCCATGTACGACGAGACATATTATGTTGAGGACGCATGTTTTGTGGCTGATCAGAAATGGGATTTCTGTACCAACGCCCAAGGGTCCAATTTAGAGTATTGGTGCTAAGGTCAAGGAAACTGAGGTCCGAGCTTTGGTAGAGATGGAGCTTACAAATACAACTATAGAGGTCACTATGGTAGGAACAAGGATAAAAATAAAGATTGGGGTTGCAAAGAAGACTTCAGAAATGGTCCTTATATGCCACCACACAACTGTGATGTAGGTTCAAGAAGTTCTAGAATTGAGGAAATGTTAGATCGCCTATTGAAGAAGGTTGAGAAACAGGATGAGACTTTAAGGGGCATGAAATTAGAGATTTCAAGTAATCATCACAACATAAAGTGTCACTTTGTGGTTGTCAAACAGCTCGAGCAATAGTTTGGTCAACTGTCGACTCAGTTTAATCAGCATCAGAGGGATACACTACCTAGCAACTTAGTATAAAATCCTAAAAATGAAGGGTAGTGTACAGCAGTTACTACTCGGGGTGGTAAGACCATCATTGATCCTCCCATGCCGGTTGATGCAGAATATGTTCGAAAGGAGAGATTATGGTCAAGGATGCAGATGAAGGAGATGATCATGGTAAGGATGGGGTGAGTGAAGCAGTTGACGCATCACAGGTGTTGAAGCTTATTCCTAGGCCTCCTCTTCCCTTCCCTTAAAGAATAAAAAAGAGGACTGAGGAATGAAAATTCAAGCACTTTCTCTCCATGTTGAAGCAGTCCTCCATCAACATCCCCTCATTGAGGCATTGGTGAAGATGCCAAGGTATGTTAAGTACATGAAGGACATGGTCACCAAAAAGTGCACTATGCATTAGGAGTTATTCCAAGAGCTTCAACATTGTAGTTTTATTTTGGTTCAGAAGAAAGATAATCCAGCTGCTTTTACTATACCCTACACCATCAGAGATGTGGAGTTTGCAAGGGCACTATATGATCATGGTGCCAGCAATAATCTAATTCCCTTTGTGGTCTACGAAAAGTCTGGATTGGGAACCCCTATCCCAACTAGTATACGATTGGTTATGGTGGATTGGACGGTAAAGAAGCTTGTGGGAATACTATATGATTTGTTGGTCAAAGTTTAAAAGTTCATATTCCTTGCAGACTTTGTGATCCTACATTGAAAAGTTGACTTCAACGTCCCGGTCATCTTAGGAAGATCATTCCTAGCCATTGGGTGAGAACTAGTGGATATGGAAGCCGGTCAACTTAGGTTTAGATTGAATGTTGAAGAAGTCGTCTTCAATATCTATCAATCCATGAAGCGTCTAGGTGACCTGAAGAGTGAAGTCAAGGCAATTGCTGAAGTCTGAGTAACCATTTTATCCAAGTCTTGCTGCGATGATAAAACAGGCATTGCTTGGAACGAAACCCATAGGTGGAGACTCGCGCTTAGGCGCCTAGGTATGCTTTGTGACCCATTATGTATTATTTTTTTGATATCGTGCATTGGGAACAATGTACATCTTTTTCAATGGGGTGTGGGTAGTTGTGGGCCTTAGTGGAGTCTGAGTATCTTGGGTCCATAACTACTCTAATTTTTTATCCTGGGGTTTTCTTATCTATGTTCTTTTTCCCCGTGGATATTTATTTTTTGTTAAACTTGCACATTTCGGATGTTTAGATAATATTTGTAGCATATAGTACCCAATACTTGTGGCATATAGAGTGTTTTTGTGTTCTATTTGAGTAATGATACCCACCAAAAATTTTATTAGTAGTTAGATAGCAACCATGCATGTTTAGGCGTGTGACAATATTTTTTCTGATAAGTCAGGGTATATTAAGATAAAAATAATGATCTGAGAGTCTTTTATTGACAATGCATGCAGTGGCATGTGAGTGTGAGCATAATTTGCAAGATTCATATATTTTGTTCTAATTCAGAATTTGTTGTGTTACCCTAGAACTTGCCTTGTTACCATAGATTGTAGATTAATTAGATTAGAAAAGGATCTTAGGCCATTATTCTTATTAGTCCACTTAGCCAAAAATGACCAACCAAAACTGATATAATCACTTGTTCCTAAGCTTTCAGCCTAACATGTACGTATTCTTTGAAAGCACCTGATTCACCTAGCCTTGTTAGTTGTAAATCCTAAAATTGGCCCTTTTCCTTCCTTGAACTCTATGCACCTTGACTGAGGCAAAAAGCCTAAGTTGAGGGTGGCTACCAATAGTGGCCCTAGTTCGGAGGATGGATATTGTGCACCTCAACATAGGCTAATCCTAAGTTAAGGGTGGCTGGTATAAGGGTGAAATAGAAAAGAAATAAGGGGGTGAGTTAGTGATAAAGAGAAAAAGGAAAAATCCTGTACTGGGTGCAAAAGAAATAAGTGATGCCTTCCTTGTAAGCTAAAAATCAAAATGAAGTGTAAACAAGGAAAAAACCTCATAAATGAAAAGAAAGCACCCAAAAAAGCTTCAAATAGTTAAAAGAGAGAAATAAGGAAAAAATAAAAGATTTGGTAGGGCAAAAGTGTAGAGAAACTGTCACGACCCAAGCTTAGGGCCTAGACGTGACCGGTGAATGGGGAACCCGAAGGAACCCCAAACAAGCCGCATAGCATATTATTACACATCCTTGGCCTTGGAAGCAATAACATATAACATTGAGAGATTGGTATAACAAGGAAAACGAGACTGAGGGTAAACCCCCATAAAATAACATCATGAAACAAGAGAGTAAAGGATCATAGCATAGATATATAACAAGTACAACAACACCTCTACTACATAGTTAAGGGTAGGGGCCATGAAAAGCATCCTGGCTCACCCTTATAGTCAATGGATAAAACAAAAGTACGATAGTCTTAGTACGTAGCAAGAGATCATAAGCAATATCCCCGGAATGAAGGACTCACCACAAGCATGAGAGACAATCGTACTAGCGATATGGAGGAGAAGGATGATCAAGAGGTGCTGCAGTTCCTACATAGTGATATGATCTAGCCATAAAGTATGTGTTAGTATATTTTAATGTACTAAGCATGTAGGATGCAATGCAACAAGAGATAGGCATGATAGGCAAAATACATAATCATAAGCAATAGGCCGCATCTAATAATATGGCATGTATGAATGATGTTTGCAGTAAAATCATGCTTATATAAGACATAATATGAGTGTAAGGAGTGACCATTCTTAGTGCAAACCAAGGTCTACCACCTCCTTAGAGAGGCGCATAAGGTACAAATCCCTTCATGAGGTTGATGAAGTACAAACCCCCAATCAAGGTTGATAAAATACAAAACCCCCATCAAGGTTGACGGAGTAAAAATCCCCTATTATGGTTGATGGGTACCAAACCCTAACAAGATTACCTGGGCCTACCACCCCTAAGTATACCCTCAGTAGGTTACCCGAGCCTACAACCCCCCGAGATAGGCTTGGTCATCCCCAACACTATTGACGTAATATCATATATATATATATATATACACATATATATATGCACTCGTTTCATCATTATATAATACATTCTTTTTCATCATAAATTTGGCATCATTCCATCATCATTTCATCATAATTTCATCTTTATTCCATCATTATTCCATCATCATTTCATCATCATATATTCATTCAACTCATAAGACATGTATTAGACCTTCCATTCCTCAAGAACACCTCACGGTTCACACCAAGGGACTCCTAAGAGTGAAAGCGGATCCATCACACTTTGATAA
>JAOTQR010116891.1:7174-17430 GCA_025774065.1 Solanum ossicruentum | reverse complement strand
ACATAGGTCATCAAACGTGACAAATCCATGTCACTAATCAACGTGGTGGACCGTCACTACTCACTCACCAAGTCAGAATCACCCTTCACAAATTATTCATCCTAGACCTTGATTAGGCCACCAAGTGTGTAGCATATTTTGAAAATTGGTTGAACTTGAGGGCATACTCCCTCAAACTCATAGAACCTTGTCTCAAATTCATAAATTCCACCAATTTGGCTTCCCTAAGCTTAAGAGGGAAGAACCAATTGATAAAAGCCACCTTAAACTCCTCCTAAAGTACCACATTCTTGACCCCCTTCTCCTCTGTCCATTGATTGTACCATATTTGTGCTACCCCTTTGAGTTAGTAGGCCACCAACTCTGCTTTATCCTCCGACCTCACATCTGTGATAGCCAAAATCTTGTAAACCTTTTCAATGAATTCTTGAGGTTCTCATTCACCATTGATCCATAAAATTCCAGGAGATTTATCCTCATAAAATCTCTCTCCGAGATGCCGATATAAGAATATAGGGGGCTTGGGCCCCTTGGTTGGCTTGATTAGCCACAACTTGTGCAAGCAAAGTAAGAGCATCCCGAAGCTCTCCATTAGTTGGTTGCTCAACAAGTGGATGGGCTATTCTTCCTCTCGTGTTAGGCATAATCTATCAATCTAAAGGAAAATCGTTAGGGGAAAAACCTTACCTCGACATCTATAACATGACATAGAGTACGAAGAAGGGAAACATTTCTTAAATGCCTCATAGCCTCTTGATCATAGTTGTCATGCATAATATAACCATGAAAAAGACTATAATCAATGTGGTGTGTAGGATGCCAAGGAACTGACAGCCTAATACCAAGTTTTTTATGACCCAACTTAGGCCCTAGATGTGAGATGACACTTGGGGAACCAGAAGGGACCCCAAACAAGCCTCTTAACATATCATTACACATCCTTGGTCGCGGAAGGAATAAAATATAACAAGAGATAGAAAATAGGGACAACTGGGCTAAAGGACAACTTCCATTTGAAAAACATCAAGAGTCAAGAGAGAGTCAAAGCTCATTCCATGATACAAAACATTTGCAACAATACCTCTAAAATTTAGATACTTAGCGGGGGAACAAGATAAAATACCGGGCTCACCCTCAAAGTCAACATATACATAAAAGAAGATAGTCTTGGAACATAGTATGAGATCATAAATATCATCCCCAAAATGGAGGACTAACCAAATATCTTGAGAGAAGTCGTACAAGCCACGTGAAGGAGGATGATCATGTGGGGCTGTGGTTCCTACATGGTGACATCATGTAAGCATAGAGTATACATTAGTATGTAGGATGAAATGCCACAAGTAATAATCACCTTAAGAAAAATGCATAACATAGGCAATGGGTAAGAATATAACGATATGGCATAAGTGAATGATGCTTTGAAGTAAAACCATTCTTATATAGAACATAATATATGAGTAAGGAGAGACCATTATTAGTACATATCTAAGGCCTACCACCCCCTTGGAGAGGTGAATGAGATACGAACCCCTCAATAGGTTGATGAGGTACTCAAACGACTCCAAAAAAGTGCCCAAAAATGTGCCTCGAAATGCCCAAAATTTTAAATTCCATATATCTCAACATCCGTTTGCTATTTTGAAAATCCGTCTTTATATTCTTGCTAAGGGGTGAAACTTAGGTGAAAAAGGTTATAAACCAAATTTACGAGCGAAATATTAGCAATTATGAAATTCAAAGAAGGCAATTTGAAGTGGCAAATCCACGTCACATAGTACAAAAAGTGGACTATTTATTTTACACGGTCAAAGATTTCTAAGTCTTGGGCCTAAGTGTTCCCAAATGTGTTTGTACCTATACTTAAGAAAATTTCACCCTCATATAAGCCAAAACATTTCGCAACACTCACTCAAACACTTAGCCATTTTCTAAGGTTCTTCTTCAAGTTTCAAGTATCTATCTCTAATCTTCACCAAGTTCATCTCTAAGCAAAGGTATGTGGATTTCTTTCATAGGTTCCTTTAAACCATGATACCCAAGCCTCGGTTTACTTGAATTGCATTATTTAATGTTGATATACAAATGGGACTTGCTTATTGTGAAATTCACTACATTCTATGTTAAAGCTATGTAATGTTGTGACTACTTTGCTATGTTTTGAGCTATAAATGTTGGATCTATTGTAAGATATGATGAGTGGTTTTGATATATATTGCTTGAGGGTATTGCAAGGTATTGATTGATGGTTTATCAATGGATCTTCTTGCATGATTTCATCTCTAAATTGCATGGTTCTATACTACCATTACACATCCTCTAAGTATTTGATAAAATGTCCTGATGTGGTTTCTTGAGTTGAAGGTCCAAAGCATGAGATATGATATGATTGATGTTATGATGATGAAATGAGCTTAATTACATGATAAATCCTACATAATGTATTCCATTAGACCATACCCGATCTGAGGGGGACAAGAACCTTGGTAACTGAGGTGGGGGTTTGTACTCATCAACTGAGGGAAGGGTTAGTACTTCTGTGCCTAGTGATGTGGAGGCATCATCACTAACTGAGATGGGGGTTTGTACTCATCAACCAAGTGACGGGTTTGTACTTCTCCACCTAGGTGATGGGGCGACATTGTCACCAACTGAGTGAAGGGTTAGTATTCCACCACCTAAGTGATGGGGGAATATCATCACTAACCCACCAAGGGGTTTGTACTTTAGAATCTAACTTGGTCTATTATACACATATGAGAACCTCTATGATCATGAGTTATTTAAGCATACTTTACTTGAGCATTGATTATACATGTCATATTGTTATATGATGTCTATTGCTTATTGTTATGCATTTTGATTATGATGTCCATTTCTTGTTGCATTTCATCCTATATACTTAGTACATTAAAATGTACTAATGTGTACTCTTGCCTATATGATATCACCATGTAGGAACCAGAGCCCAAGTTGATCATCCTCCTTCACGTGGCTAGTTCGGTGCTACTCAAGCTAGTTGGTGAGTCCTCCACTTTGGGGACCTTAGTCTATGCTCTATTTTTACGTATTGAGACACTCTTCTTTATGTTCTATTTGACTATAAGGGTGAGTCCGGTTGCTTTGTCTTTGCCCCCGCTATTATCTATGTATTAGAGTTGGTTGTTGGACATGTTATGCATCCATGATATGAGTTTGACTCTTGTTTCTTGATTATTATATTGTGCAAGCTTTTCCCTTAGCCCCTTTGCCTATATTCTTACTCTTTAATGTCTTTCTTATGCTTCTGCGACCAATGATGTGTAATGACAATTAAGATCCTTATTTAGGGTTCCTTCGGGTTTCCCATTCGCCGTGTCACGTCTAGGCTCTAGACTTGGGTGGTGACAAACTTGGCATCAAAAGACTGGGTTGGTAGATCCTTATAGTCCAACACATCACATTGATTAGAGTTCTATTTATGGTTATGAAGCATGCCATGACTATGAATTGGAGGCTATGAGGCGTTTAAGAAAATGTTTCCCTTCTTCGTCATCTAGGTCGTGCTATAGAGTTGTGGTAAGCTTTTTCCCCTAATATTATTCTTTTCTATGCTAGATCATGCCAAACACTGAAGGGGGTAGCCCAAATTTGGTATGATCAATTTAAGGGGGAGAAGGGAAATGGTTATGTGATACTTTGGGAGGAGTTCAAATTGGTTTTTCTTAATCAATTTTTCCCTCTTGAGCTTAGGGACGTAATGTTGGTAGAGTTTATGAACTTGAAATAAGGTGCTATGAGTATGACATAGTATGCCCTCGTGTGTAATCAACTTTCAAAGTATGCTCTTCATTTCGTGGCCAATCCTAGATCTAGGATGAATGAATTTGTGATGAGGGTCTCCAACTTAGTGAGTGAAGAATGTCGGTCAACCTTGATAATTGGTAATATGGATTTGCTCGATTGATGACATATGCCAAGCAAATGGAGGAGGAATAGTTGAGAAAGAGAGAGGGCTATGAGGCTATGAGGGCCCATTTTGAGGGTAAATTCCAAAACGGTGTTAGATTTCATCAAGATCAAGGGCCTTCTCATGCTACTAATAAGGGGTTTTTCAATGACTTCCTTAGGCCTCAAGGTGTTGGTGGTGTGGTTCCTCTGGATGTGTGTCCTAGATGTGGGAAGAATCATAATGGCCCGTTTTTGAAGGTTTCTAATGCATACTTCATTTGTGGGGAGCTTCGTCACAAGAAGATATATTGTCTAAGAAAATGTGACAAAGTCTGGGGTGCAAATACGGTTCCATTGTGTAGAGGTGGCCCTCAAGGTGGTGCCCTAAGGCACAATCGAGTTTATGCTCTACATGGGAGGCAAAGGGTTGGTGAGATTCCTGATGTTGTTATGGGTTTGTTGAAAATCTTTGATTTTGATTTGTATTCTTTGATTGATCCAGATGCCACTCTTTCCTTTGTTACCTCTTTTGTTACTAAAGAGTTCCATGTTGCCCAGGAGTTGTTGCATGAATCATATGAAGTTTCTACTTGTATTGGTGCCTCTATTATTTCTAGGAAATTTTATAGAAGTTGTCTTATCTGCATTATGCATAAAGGTGTTGCCTTGTGATCTTGTTGAATTAGACATGGTAGATTCTGATGTCATTCTTAGGATGGATTGGTTGCATGCCTACTATGCTTCTATTGATTGTAGAACCCGTAGAGTCAAGTTTCAATTTCCTAATGAACCCCTCCTTGAGTGGGAAGTTCAAGATGTGGTGGTCAAGGGTAGATTCATTTCATGCATTAAAGCCATCAAGTTGTTCTCTAAGGGTGTATTTACCATCTTGTGATGGTTAAAGATGTAGAGTCCAAACTCCCTTCCATAGAGTCAGTTTTGGTTGTAAATGAGTTTCTTAATGTCTTCCCAAATGACCTTCCTAGTATTCCCCCCAAAAGGGAATTAGATTTTGGTATTGACCTCTTCCCCGATACTCAACCTATCTCCATTCCCCCTTACCATATGGCCCCGGTGAAGTTGAAAGAGTTAAAGGAGCAATTGAAAACTTTGTTGGAGAAGGGATTTATTAACCTAGTCAATCACTTTGGGGTGCTCTGGTGTTTTTTGTAAAAAGGAAGGATGGGTCACTTAGAATGTGCATTAATTACCGGCAACTCAATAGGGTCACTATCAAGAATAGGTATCCTCTCCTAAGGATTGATAACTTCTTTGAACAATTGCAAGGAGATAGCTCCTTCTCGAAGATTGATCTTCGGTCTGGGTGTAATCAAGTAAAGGTGAGGAAGTGTGATATTACCAAGATGGCCTTTCGGATTAGATATGGGCATTATTTGTTGTGATGTTGTTTGGGCTGACCAATGCACCGACCATCTTCATGGACCTAATAAATAGGGTCTTCAAACCTTACCTTGATTGCTTTGTTGTGGTCTTCATTGATGATGCATTGATCTATTCACATAGTAGGGTGGAGCATATGGGTCATTTGAGGGTTGTGTTGCAAAGATTGAGGGAGGAGAAATTGTATGCCAAATATGACAAGTGTGAATTTAAGTTGTAAGAGGTTGCATTCTTGGGTCATGTGGTGTCGGGGAATGGTATAAAAGTGGATCCTAAGAAAACCAATGTGATTAGCAATTGTCCTAGACCATTGACCCCAAAAGATATAAGAAACTTTGTGGGCCTAGCGAGTTATTATAAAAGGTTTGTGAATAGGTTCTCCTCCATTGCTTCTCCTATGACAAAATTGACTCAAAAGAAGGTTAAGTTTGTGTGGACTGATGAGTTTCAGAAGAGCTTCTATACATTGAAAGACAAGCTTGTGTCCACTCCTATACTATCTCTACCGGATGTGCTTGAGGGATTTGTAATGTATTGTGATGCTTCCCAGGTTGGTTTGGGTTGTGTGTTTATGCAAAATGGTACGGTCATAGCTTATGCTTCTAGACAACTCACGTTACATGAAAGGAACTACTCCACCTATGATCTAGCGTTAGCCGTTGTGGTGTTTGCATTAAGGATTTAGCGTCATTATTTGTATGGGGTACATGTTGATATCTTCATCGATCATAAGAGGCTCCAATATGTCTTCACTCAAAAAGATCTCAACTTGAGGAAAAGAAGATATCTAGAATGTCTTAAGGACTATGACATGAGTGTGCATTACTATTCGGGTAAGGCAAATATGGTGGTAGATGCATTGAGTAGGGTGTCTATGGGTAGCCTAGCCCATGTTGATGGTGGTGGTAAGGAAATTGCTAGGGAGATGCACCAATTGGCTAGATTGGGGGTTAGGTTGGAAAAGGTTGGTGATGATGATATTGTTGTTGTTGATGGGTCTAAGTCTTCTTTGGTTGATGAGGCAATAACAAAACACAATCTTGACTCCTAGTTGCTTGAATGGAAGGCCTTGGAAAAAGAGGGCAAAGTGGAGGTTTTCTTCCTTAAGTATCAAGGTAGGTTATGTGTGCCTTGTGTTGATGGTTTGAGTTAAGAGAAGATCCTTGATGAGGCCCATAATTCTTCTTATTCTATTCACCCCCAGTTCCACCAAAATGTATAGTGACTTGACGGATGTGTACTGGTGGGGAGGCATGATGAGAGATATTGCCAAATTCGTTTCCAATTTTCATAGTTGTCAACAAGTCAAAGCCGAAAATCAAAGGCTAGGTGTCCTAACCCAAGGAATAGAGATTCCCATTTGGAAGTAGGAGGTGATTATTATGGATGTTGTTGTTAGGTTGCCCAAGACTAAAAAAGGTTTTGATTCTCTTTGGGTGGTGGTTGATAGGATGACGAAATCAGCTCACTTTCTACCTGTTAAGACCACATATGGGGATGAAGAGTATGCAAGGTTGTATATCCATGAGTTAGTGAGGTTTCATTGGGTTCCCTTGTCCATCATATTGGATCATGGTTCACAATAAACTTCACACTTTTGGAGGTCTTTTCAAAGGGGTCTTGGTACAGACCTTCCACCCTCAAACGGATGGCCAACCCGAAAGAACAATTCAAACACTTGAGGATATGATAAGGGCTTGTGTATTGAGTTGAAGGGAAATGAGTATGACCATCTTCCATTGATAGAGTTTTCCTACAACAATAGCTACCACACTAGCATCGGTATGGCTCCTTGTGAGGCTATTTATGGGAGACATTGTAGATCACCGGTTGGGTGGTTTGAGATTGGAGAAGTGGATTAGTGGGACTAGATCTAGTTGTGGAGGCTCTTGAGAAGGTAAGGATGATCAGGGAAAGGTTGAGAACAATCCAAAATAGTTAAAAATCCTATGGCGATGTAAGAAGGAGTGACCTAGAATTCCAAGTGGATGATTGGCTCTATTTAAAGGTTCCTCCAATGAAAGTTGTGGTCCATTTTTGGTAAAAAGGTGATGTTGAGTCCAAGATATCTTGGTCCTTAAGAGGTCTTGAAGAGGGTTGGCAAGCTAGCTTATGAATTGAAGTTTCCTAGTGGAATGAATTTGCTTCATCCTGTGTTCCATGTCTCTATGCTGAGAAAATGTGTTGGTGATCCTAATGCTATTGTGCTTCTTGATGTTGTGAGTGTTGTTGAAGAAAACTTGACTTATGAGAAGGATCAGGTTCAGATCCTAAATAGGCAAGTGAAGAGATTGAGGAACATGGAGGTGGCATCAGTTAAGGTCCCTTGGAGGAACCTACAAATTGAAAGTGCTACTTGGAAGGCCGAAACGGATATGCAAAAGTGGTGTGCTTATCTTTTCCACTTTACTCAAGCCTAAGGTGCTAATTCTAAATCCCCTATGTGACTTCAAGTTTTATGTTTCATCCCCTATGTCATTCATATGCATTCATATTTAAGTTGGGAAGTTATGATGATTTTACACGTATGCTGAGATTTTGAAAATGGTGTTTTAAATGTGATATTGCATTCTTGTTAGGGCTGATTTGTTTTTGATCGCTCTTATCTTGTACGTCTCTTTTACATTCGAGGACGATTGTTCCCAAGGGGAAGATATTGAAACGACCTCCAAAAGTGACTGAAAATGTGCCTCAAAATGCCCAAAATTTTAAATTTAATATATCTGAAAATCTGTTTGTTGTTTCGAGAATATGACTTCATATTCTTTTTCTGGGGGTCAAAATTAGATGAAAAAGAGTCTACCCCCGATTTAAGAGAGAAAGATTAACAATTATGAAATTTAAAGAATGCAATTTCCAGTGGCAAATCCGCGTCGCTGAGTACAAAAAATGGACTATTTTTTTTACTCGGTCCAAGACTTCTAAGTCTTGAGCCTAAGTATTCCTAAACGAGTTTTACCTATACTTAGCCAAATTTCACCATCATATTAGCCAAAACATTTCCCAATACTCACTTAAACACTTAGCCATATTTTCACACCCAAATTCAAGTCCCAAACCCTCATCCCAAGCTAAGGTTCTCCTTCAAGGCTCTTCTTTAAGCTTCAAATCTCCATCTCCAATCATCACCAAGTTCATCTCTAAGACAAGTTATGTGGGTTCCTTTCATAGATTCTTTTTACCCATGATACCCAAGCTTGCTTTTACTCAAAATGCATAATTTAAAGTTGATTTACAAATGGATCTTGCATATTGTGAAATTAATTGTACTCTATGTTAAAGCTATATAATGTTGTGACTATTTTGCTATGTTTTGAGCTATAAATGTTGGATCTATTGTAAGATTTGATAAGGTGAGGGGTTTTGATGTCTATTGCTTGAGGGTGTTGCAAGATTTTAATTGATAGTTTTGCAATGGATTTTCTTGCAAGATTTCATCTCTAAATTGCATGATTTTATACTACCATTTCACACCCTCTAAGTGTTTGATAAAATGTCTAGATGTGGTTTCTTGAGGAGTTGAAGGTCCAAAGCATGAGATATGATATGATTGATATTATCATAATGAAATGAGCTTCAGTATATGATAGTCCTACAAAAAGTGTTGCATTAGACCATACCTGATTTAGGGGGGACAAAAGCCTGGATAACCTAGGTGGGGATTTGTACTCATCAACCGAGGGAAGGGTTAGTACTTCTCCACCTAGTGATGGGGCTATATCATCACTAACAAAGATGGGGGTTTGTACTCATCAACCGAGTGAAGGGTTTGTACTTCTCCACCTGGGTAATAGGGCGGTATCATCACCAATTGAGTAAAGGGTTAGTACTTTACTTCCTAAGTGATGGGGCGACATCATCACTATCCTACCAAGTGGTTTGTACTTTGTAAATCTAACTTGGTGTATTCTACACATATGATAATCTGTATGAACATGAGTTTTAAGCATGTTTTACTTGAGCATTGATCATACATACCATGTTGTTATATGTTGTCTATTACCTATTGTTATGCATTTTGATTATGTTGTCCATCTCTTGTTGCATTGCATCTTACATACTTAGTACATTCAAATGTACTAACACATACTCTTACCTACATGATATCACCATGTACGAACCGAAGCCTAAGTTGATCATCCTCCTCACGTGGCTAGTTCAGTGTTACTCAAGCTAGTTGGTGAGTCCTCCACTTCAGGGACCTTAGTCTATGCTCTCTTGTTATATATTGAGACACTCTTCTTTATGTTCTATTTGACTATGAGGGTGAGCCCAGTTGCTCTATCTTGGGCCCAGCTATTATATATGTATTAGAGGTGGTTCTTGGACATGTTTTACATCTATAATATGAGTTTGACTCTTTTCTCTTGATTATGATATTCTGCAAGCATTTCCCTTAGCTCCTTTGCCCCTATTCTTTCTCTTTAATGTCTTTCTTATGCTTCCTCGACCAATGATGTGTAATAACAAGTTAAGAGGCTTGTTTGGGGTTCCTTCGGGTTCCCTATAAGCCATGTCACGCCTAGGCCCTAGGCTTGGATCGTGACAAACTTGGTATCATAGCACTAGGTTGATAGATCCTCGGAGTCCAACATATCATTTCGATTATAGTCCTATTTTTGGTTGTGAAGCATGCCATGACTATGAAAATGAGGCTATGAGGCATTTTAGGAAATGTTACCCTTCTTCATGTTCTAAGTCGTGCTATAGATTTGTGGTAAGTTTTTACCCTAACGATTGTTCTTTGCTATGCTAGATCATGCCAAACACTCGAGGACGAAGGGACAAAAATCTCGAGGAGCAACCTACCAATGATGAACTCCGGGATGCTCTCACTATGCTTGCCCACGTGATGGCCAACCAAATCAATCAAGGGGCCCAAGCCCCTCATGCTACTATCTCTGGAACTAGGGTAAGAGACTTCA
>JAOTQR010116870.1:0-24680 GCA_025774065.1 Solanum ossicruentum | reverse complement strand
GAAACCCACATACCTTGACTTTGGAGAATCCTTGAAGAAGATTGGAGATGGAGACTTGAAGCTTGAATAAGAACCTTAGAATCCGAATGAGTTTTGAGAATTGAAATTGGAGATGAAATATTGTTTAAGTGTTTGAGAGAGTATTTGGGAATGTCTTGAATGATATGAGGGTGAAATAAGACTAAGTTAGGTATTTTCACGCATGGGAACACTTAGGCCCAAGACCCAAAAGACTTGGACCGAACAAAAAAAAATAGTGCACAAGCTACACTGTAGTGCGCCCTTAGCGCGTCGCGCCAGGTGCGCAGATGCACACTGGAAATCACAATTTTGCAATTTTCAAATTTTGCTATGGTTCCTATTAAATTAGGGTTAGACCCATTCCCCACTCAATTTGACACCCTGAACAAGAATATAAAGTTGAATTTTCAATATTGCACACGGATTTTGAGCTATATGAAAATTACGATTCCGAGCAATTCCCAAGCACATTTTTGGGCACTTTTTGGGATCATTTTAATATCTCCCCCTTGGGAAAATTCATCCCCGAATATCAAAGATGTATATATGAGAAGATTAATCATGAAGAAATCAGCCCCAACAAGAATGCAACAACATACTTAAAATATCATTTTCAAAATCTCAACATAAGCGTAAAATCACCACGAATTTTATCAATGTAAACATGAATGCATTCAAATGACCTAGGGGCTAGAACATGAGGCATGAAATCATATACATGACTAAGAATTAGTAACTTAGGCTTGAATATAATTGAAAAGATAGGTGGATCGCTTTTGTATATTTTCTTCGGCCTCCCATGTAGCACTTTTGACTTGTTGATTCCTCCAAAGGACGTTAACGGAAGTAACATACTTGTTCCTTAACCTCTTCACTTGCCTATCCAAGATCTCTACTGGAACCTCTTACTGACAAGTTGTCTTCAACTATCGCAACAACATCAGCAGGCACAATAACATTAGGATCACCCATACACTTTCTCAACATAGAACCATGAAAGACCAGATGAACCAATTCCATTTCACTAGGCAAATCCAACTCGTAAGCCACCTTACCAATCCTCCTCATCTCCCTATAGGACCTACATATCTCGGGCTTAACTTAACCGTCTTACCAAAATGAACCATACCTTTCATCAGTGACACCTTCAAATAGACCCAATCACCAATCTTAAACTCAAGCTCCCTCCTTACATTGGCATAAGAGTTTTGGCGAATTTTGACTGTTTTCAACCTTTCTCGAATCATCCTTACCTTAGCATCCCTAACAAAATCCGGACCTAACAAAGCCACCTCTCTAACCTTAAACCACCCAACTAGTGATCTACAATGTCTACCTTAGAGAGCCTCAAAAGGAGCCATACCAATGCTTGAATGATAGCTATTGTTATATGCAAACTCGATCAATGGAAGATGATCATCCCAACTACCCTTATGCTCCAATACAAAAGCCCTAAGCATGTCCTCAAGTTTTGGGATAATTCTTTCAGCTTAGCCATCCCTTTAAGGGTGAAAGGCCGTACTAAGCTTTACCTTGGTTCCAAGACCTCTTTGGAAGGACCTCCAAAATTGTGAAGTGAATTGTGTACCACGATCCGATATGATGGACAAAGGAACCCCATGAAACCTCACCAAGTCATGAATGTATAACCTAGCATAATCTTCAGCCCCATATGTAGTCTTAACTAGTAGCAAGTGAGCCAGTTTTTTCATCCTATCAACCACAACCCAAATGGAATCAACCCTTTCTAGTCTTGGGCAATCCAACCTAAAAATCCATATTAATATCTTCCCACTTCCAAGTAGGAATCTCTATATCTTAGGTTAGGCCTCCCAACCTTTGGTGTTCGGCTTTGACTTGTTGGCAACTATGGCAATGGTATACAAATTTGGCAATGTACCTATTTATGTCCCCCACTAATACACCTTCCCAAATTTATATAAATCTTAGTACACCCTGGGTGAATAGAATAGGAAGAACCATGAGCCTCCTCAATAATCATTTCCTTCAAGCCATCAACAAAAGTCATGCACAACCTACCTTGGTACCTAAGGCCACCATCTCTCCCTTGGGAGAAAACATCCACCTTCCCCTCTTTAACCAAGGCCTTCAATTCTAAAAAAAGGGATCAAGATCTTGTTTTTCTTTCACCTCCTCAACTAATGAAGATTTAGAACCATCAACAACAACACTACCGTTATCAACCTCTCTCAACCTAACTCCCATTCTAGCCAACCGATGGACATCCCTAGACACCTCATTATCACCACCATCAACATGAGCTAGGCTACCTATAGACACCCTACTCAAAGCATCCGCCACCACATTAGCCTTACCAGGATGATAATGCACACTCATATCATAGTCCTTAAGAAGTTCTAAGCACCTTCTTTGCCTCAAGTTGAGATCTTTTTGAGTGAAGACATATTGGAGCCTCTTATTATAGGTGAACACATCAACATGTACCCCATACAAGTAGAGACACTAGATTTTTAATGCAAATACAACTACGACTAACTCAAGATCATAGGTTGTATAATTCTTTTCATGAACTTTGAGTTATCTAGAAGCATATGCTATCACCTTACCATTTTGCATCAATATACAACCCAAACCAACCTGGGAAACATCACAATACACCACAAACCTCTGATAGTAACCCGCTAAGTCCAAGAAGCACCAAATACCCAACGAGGTCAATGGTCTAGGCCAATTTCTAATCATATTCATGTTTTTAGGATCCACAATAATACCATCCCCTGACACCACATGACCTAGAAAGACAACTTCTTTCAACCAAAATTCACACTTCTCATATTTAGCATACAACTTCTCTTCCTCAACCTTTGCAACACTACCCTCAAATGACCCATATGCTCCTCCTCACTATGTAAATAGATCAAAATATCATCAATGAAGACCACAACAAATGAATCAAGGCAGGGTTTGAAAAACCTATTCATAAGATCCATAAAGATAGTCGGTGCATTGGTCCACCTAAAGGACATCACAACAAACTAAAAATGACCTTACCTAGTCATAAAGATTGTCTTAGGAATATCACACTCCCTAACCTTCACTTGATAGTACCCAGACCAAAGTTCAATCTTAGAGAAGTGGCTAGCCCTTTGCAATTGGTCGAACAAATCATCAATCGTTGGAAGCGGATATCTATTCTTGATGGTGACCTTATTAAGTTGCCAGTAGTCAATATACATTCTAAGAGAGGTCTATACTCTTTATTTATTGCACTCCCATTGCACTAGGCCTGTCACCGGTGGCATAAGACCCTTCTGAAACCAATATGAAAGAAAGTCAGGCACAGCGGCACTTCTGGCTTACTTGGAAAGCTCCGTTCAAAGGTAGGCTTCGTTCCACCGGTAAGGAGACGGGGAGAAGATGAATCACCAGGCAAGGCGTTCGTAGACCCTTAGAATGCAAATAACTAACCCATCACTTCGCAGGGGCGTGGAAGAAGATGAATCACAAGATCTCATTCTATTACGGAAGCTCGTAGCATTGACTAGGAAGAAAGATTTCCCATTAATCTAAGTTCCCTCGGGTCTATACTCTTTATTTATTGCACTCCCATTTCACTTGATGAGGGCTATAATTTACTACTTTCTTGGTATTGCTCTTCCCTAGGGCTCTTTATTAATTGCACTTGAAGAGGGCTCCCATCATGCCCATTTCTAATTTCCTACTTCTAAAGAGGGCATGTGATAGTGTGCCTTTAATTCAAGCCCTAAGGATTTATTTATTGCACTTGATAAAGGTTCCCTAGGGAATTCATTATTGTAATTAATAAAGGGAATATATCTTGTCTTCCCTACTTTATTGCACTTGATGAGGGAATTTACTAGTTTCGGGGTTATTGCGATCTTTCTTTTTCACAAACAACATCGGTACACCCCAAGGTGATTGGCTAGGTCTAATAAAACCCTTCTCCAACAAGTCTTTCAATTGCTCCTTCAACTCTTTTTACTCCGCTGGGGCCATACAGTAAGGGGAAATAGAAGTGGGTTGAGTATCGGGGAGGAGATCTATAAAAAAATATATTTCTCTTTCAAGAGGAACACTGGGAAGATCATTTGGAAAGACATCAAGGAACTCATTTACAATTGGAACTAACTCTATAGGAAGGACTTTATACTCCACATCCCTAACCCTCACAAGATGATAAAGACACCCCTTAAAGATCAACTTACGGGCCTTAATTCATGAGATGAACCTACCCTTGACCACCACATCATGACTCTCCCACTGAAGAACGGGTTCATTTGGAAATTAGAATTTGACCCGATGGGTTATACAATCAACAGCGACATAGTATGAATCTAACTAATCCATCCCAAGAATAATATCAAAATCAACCATATCCAACTCAACAAGATGACAAAGCAATATTCTATACAAGTTGG
The DNA here is from genome assembly GCA_025774065.1 of Solanum ossicruentum. Classification (NCBI taxonomy): domain Eukaryota; kingdom Viridiplantae; phylum Streptophyta; class Magnoliopsida; order Solanales; family Solanaceae; genus Solanum; species Solanum ossicruentum. Next base: position 20,238 of record JAOTQR010116870.1, on the reverse strand, counting down.
AAATGGAACAATTTCTATAGACCTTTCTAGCAACAATAGATGTACCAATAGGAGTAGACACCTCATATGACTCACACAAAAATTAGGGCTCAACGTGAAACATTTTGGCAACAAAGGGGGTAACAATAGTATAAGTGGCACCCTAATAAATCAATTTATATACATCAAAAACAAAGACTTCTAACATACCGGTAAGAAGGTCAGACAAGTATCATCCCCTTGCCACACATGCAAAGCATAAAAATGATTGTGCCTTGGGGCACCATCTTGTCGGCCACCTCTCCAGGTTGACGAACCTCCTTACCCTTATTGCGATTTCGAGGGTTAATCCAACAGCTTATGCACAACTTCTACACAACCATAACACATATTAGTATCCCTCAAGCATGGGCCGCTATGCCCCCTGCCACATTTTGGACACCCACCATTAGGAACCACACCTGCAACATCTTGGGCTCTTGGAAAGTCATTGGCAACCCTCTTATTAAATGTAAGGGAAGACCTTTGGCCTTGATGGAACCGACCACCCTTTCGACATTGGAACTCTCCCTCAAAATGGGCCCTCTTGGCCTCATGACCCCTCCTCTTCCTCAAATTCTCCTCCTCCATTTGTTCGGCATAGGTCATCAACCGGGATAAATCCATGTCACTTATCAACATAGTGGACCGATATTCTTCATTCAACAAATTTGAAACACCCATCACAAACTTGTTCATTCTACGGAGTTGATTGAACTTGAGGGAATACTCCCTCACACTCATAGATCCTTGTCTCAAATTCATGAACTCCACCAATTTGGCTTCCCCTAAGCTCAAGAGAGAAGAACTAATTAAGAAAATCCACCTTGAACTCCTCCCATAGCACCACATTGTTGATTCCCTTATCCTCCTTCCATTGATTAAACCATATTTGTGCCACTCCTTTGAGTTGGTTAACTGCCAACTTCACCTTCTCATCTAATCTAATAGCCAAAACCTTGTAGACCTCATCAATGAACTCTTGAGGGTTCTCATCTACCTTTGACCCATAGAATTCTGGGGGATTCATCGTCATAAAGTCTCTAACTAGAGATGCCAGTGTAGGATCATGGGGGGCTTGGGCCCCTTGATTGGCTTGATTAGCCACAACTTGTGCATGCAAAGTGAGAGTATCCCGGAGCATACCATGAGCCGGTTGTTCGTCGAGAATATGGGCTCTTCTTCCTCTTGTGTTAGGCATGACGTAACATAGAAAAGACCAATCACTAGGGGTGCGGGGAAATGGTTATTTCAACTCTATAGCACGACCTACGAAATGAAGAAGGGAAACATTTCCTAAAAAACCTCATAGCCTCTTACTCATAATTGTGGCGCATAACACAATCAGACTCTAATCAATGTGGTATGTTGGACTCCAAGGATCTAGCAACCTAGTTTTCTGATACAAAGTTTGTCACGAACCAATCCTAGGTCCTTGACATGACATGGCGCATGAGGAACCCGAAGGGACCCCAAGCAAGCCTCTTAACATATCATTACATATCCTTGGATATGGAATCAATAAAGTACAACAAGAGATAGTGAATAGGGATAAGAGGGCTAAGGGACAACTTTCATATCATAAATATCAAGAGTCAAGAGAGAGTCAAAGCTCATAACATTATACAAAACCTGTCCAACAACACCTCTTAAACTTAGATACTTAGTGTTGTCCAAGACAAGATACCGGTCTCACACTCATAGTCAAAAAGTACATAAAAGAAAGATAGTAATAGAACATAGTATGAGATCATAAAAATCGTCCTCGAAATGGAGAACTCAGCAAAGAGCTTGAGAGATTTCATACTAGCCACATAGAGGGGAATGATCAAGTGGGGCTCTAGTTTCTGCATAGTGACATCATGTAGGCATAGAGTATGCATTAGTACATTTGAATGTACTAAGTATGTAGGACGCAATGCAACAAGTGATAAGCACCATAAGCAAAATGCATAACACATGCAATGGATGAGTATATAGCAAGATGGCATGCATGAATGATGCTTGAAGTAAAATCATGCATATATAAAATATATGACATGTGTAAGGAGAGACCATTATTATTGAATATCCAAGGCCTACCACCCCCTTGGAGAGGCAAATGAGGTACGAACCCCTCAATATGTTGATGAGGTACAAACCCCCTGACACGATTGATAAGGTACGAACCACCCAACATGTTTGATGGAGTACAAAGCCCCCAATGTGGTTGTTAAGGTACAAACCCCCTACATGGTTGCACCAGCCTACCACCTACTGAGCGAGGTGATCGATGTACAAACCCCTCAACAAGGTTACCAGGGCCAACAAAGCCCCGAGTGAGGCTTGGTCAATTCCCAACACTTTAGCGATAATATCATATACATATATTATTTCCATCATCATATAGTCATTCAATTCATAAGGTATGTATTGGACCTTCAATTCCTCAAGAAAATCATAACCAGAATTTTTTCAAACACTTGGCGGGTAAATAGTGCTAGTGTAAAACCATGCAATTCAAGAGTGATATCATGCTAGAAAATTCAATGTAAAACTGTCAATAGATACTTGATAACTCCCTAAGAAATATATACATCAAAATCCTTAATCAAGTCTCACAATAGATCTTAGATTCATAGCTCAAAACATGCTAAAACAATTATACTTTCATGATACTCCAATATAATGTGCAGTGAAATTCATCATAGGCAAGACCCATGAATAAATCAACTTTAAATCATACAATTTTAGATAAGGAAGCTTAGGTATCATGGGTGAAAGGAACCCACTAAAGAAACCCACATACCTTGACTTTCGAAAATCCTTGAATAAGATTGGAGATAGAGACTTGAAGCTTGAATGAGAACCTCAGAATCCGGATGAGTTTTGAGACATGAAATTTGCGATGAAATATTGTCTAAGTGTGTGAGAGAGTATTTAGGAATGTCTTAAAAGATATAAGGGTGAAATAAAGCTAAGTATAGGTATTCTCATGCATGGGAACACTTAGGCCCAAGACCTAAAAGCCTTGGACCAGACAAGAAAAACAATGCACAAAATACACTGCAACATGCACTTGGCGCGTTGCGCTAGGGGCGAAGATGCACATTGGAAATTGCATTTGTGCAATTTTCAAAATTTGTTGCGGTTGCTCTTAAATTGGGATTAGTCCCATTTCATACTCAATTTGACCCCTTGAACAGATATCATGCATGAATTTTGAGATATATGGATATTACAATTTTGGGAACTTTCGAGGCACATTTTTGGGTACTTTTGGGGTTGAATCACTATTGTTCAACATAAGTCCTGAGGAGGGACAATCCATATCACTTATCAACATAGTGGCATGACACTCCTCATTCACCAAATCTGATACACCCGTCACAATAACATTAGTTGAACAACCAATTGTGGAGCATACTTGGAGGATTGGTTGAACTTGAGGGCAAACTCCCTCACACTCATGAATCGTTGCTTTAAATTTATAAATTCCATCATTTTGGCCTCCCTTAGGTCAAGAAGGAAGAACCGTTTGAAAAATGCCACCTTAAACTCTTCCCAAGAAATAGCATCATGATTTCCCCTTTGCACCTCCCATTGCACAAACCAAATTTGAGCCACCTCTTTTAGTTGGTATGCCGCCAACTCCGCCTTCTCCTCTGAATTCACCCCCATGATAGAATACACCATGTACACCTCATCGATGAACTCATGGGGATCCTCATCTACCTTAGACCCATAGAACTTTAGTGGATTCATTCTAGTAAAGTCCCTTACTCTTGAGGCTAGAGTATTTGCAAGAGGATCTTAGGTCCTTTGGTTGATTTGATTAGTCACGACATGAGCCAACATGGTAAGAGCATCCCAAAATTCTTGATGAACCACTCCTCCTTCTTGAGGAGCTCACGGAGCGGGAAAAGCTAGTTGCTCCTCGGGTGTAAATGCTCTTCTTCGTTTTGGAATTGGCATGATCTAGAATGGCAAAGAACATTCATTAGGGGGGAATCTTACCTTAACTTCTATAGCATGACATAGACCATGAAAAAGGGAAACATTTCCTAAAATGCCTCAAAGCCTCCCATTCATAGTTGTGGCATGCTTCACAACCATGAACAAGACTCTACTCGATGTGGTGTGTTGGATGTTGAGGACCATTATCAACCTAGTGCTTTGATACGAAGTTTGTTATGACCCAAACTAAGGCCTAGACGTAGTCTCTTAACATATCATACACATATCCTTGGTCACGAAAGCAAGATAAACAACAAGAGAGAACATAAACAAAGGAAATTGGGACTAAGGGAGAGAGAGTTTACTACTTAAATAACATAGATGTGTCAAAACCCAAGCATAATACATAACTTGTCCAATAACACCTCTAGACATAGAAATTAGCAGGGGCCAAGACAAGAAATTGGGCTTCCCCTCATAGTAATAACCATAAGTATTTTGAAATATACAAGATGTAGTCTGAGCATAAGCATGAAATCTATTGCCACCGATATGAGGACTCCTCAAAGCTAACTTGAGCAATCTGTTTAGCCACATGAAGGAGAATCAATGGGAGCTCCAGCTCCTATATGGTAATATCATGTAGGCATAGAGTATGCATTAGTACAACTTAATATACTAAGTATGTAGGATGAAATGCAATGAGAGATAGGCAACATAGTCACAATGCATAATGATAAGCAATAAATGACATAATAATAATATGGCACGTATGATAAATGCTTAAGTGAGTCATGCTTTGTAAATCGTTAATCTTACATAGAACATAATATATAAGCATGGGAAGAAACCTCAACTAACACATAATAAGAGCAAGCGAGCTACTACTTGGAATCCCAATGTCTACTTTACATCGGAAGAAAGGGGAAGTTACTTTCCAAGGTGACCCTCCTAATGCCTAAGTGGTTCCACTAAGCCTTGTGTGAACCAGGTACTTGCCTCTAGTTATTGGACTCGAGTACTCGCCTCAAGCCCAGACTCGGGTATTCTCCTCAAGCCCTCATATTTAGGATACTTGCCTCTTAGAGATTTGGGGACTCGCCTCTAATCCCTTCACCTATGGAGGAACATAGTTTTATGACTTGGAGACTCACCTCTAGTCCACTTGGTGCTAAGTCTAATCGCAAGGAATATATAAGATAATCATACTTTAATAACATGCAATTAACATAGAGACATGACAGGAGTATCTCTTAACATCATTGACCACAAATGGTGAGCCTAATCATCAAACATAAGAATGACTCATCATCAATATCACCCTTGCATTAACATCAATATCAAAGGCTCACAAGAGGTATAATCTTTGAGAAAAAGGGGCTTAATCCGGCCCTACAACATCAATCAACATTTTCATGACTTCAACACATCTTTAGAAAGTCCAAAATCATCATGAATTTCCTTGACTCATAAATCAACCAATAGATCATCAAAACTTTAAGAATCCTTTATAAGGTATTTTATCAAACACTTGGTGGGTGTGCAATGCTAGTAAAAAATCATGTAATTCAAGAGTGAAATCATGCAAGAAAAATCAATGTAAAATAATCCACCAATACTTAGTACCCTCATGCCATATACATCAAACTCTTCATCAAATCTTAAAATAGATCATAGATTCATAGCTCAAAACATGCTTAAACAGTCACACTTTTATGAAAAACCCCAACATAGTTCATAGTCAAATTCATAGTAAGTATGTCCCATAAGTAAACCAACTTAGCAACATGCAATTTATGTAAAAAGAGAGCTTGGGCACCATGGGTGGAAGGACCCCTTGGTTGAAACCCAAATACCTAGAATTTGGAGTTTTCTTTGATGAAGATGGAGATGAGAACTTGAAGCTTGAGTGATTTCCCTAAGATCTAAAATGAGATTTGGCACTTGAAATTTGGGTGAAATATTTGTTTAATTGTTTAAGAGAGTATTAGGGAATGTCTTATATGATATGAAGGTGAAATATGACTAAGTATAGATATTTTCACTTATGGGAAGACTTAGACCCAAGACCCAAAGGCCTTGGACTAGGACAAGAAAATATTCCAAAATTACATCTCTCTGCATCCCTAGCACGTCGCGCCTGGGGTGCGCTTGGTCACTGGAATTCGCAAACTTTGAAATTTCAAATTTTTCTATGGTTGCTCTAAAATTAGGGTTTGAGCCATTCCTCACTCAATTTTTCTTCCCGAACAAGAATATGACGTCAAATTTTTTATATCACAAATAAATTTTGAGATATATGAAAATTACGATTATGGACATTTCCTAGGCATATTTTCGGGCATTTTTTGGGTCATTTAAAAAACATTTCACCATTTTTGGACCTAAAATTGCTCTTTTAAGTCCTAAAATCCCTCTTCAAACTCTCCCAAATTCCTCTTAAAAATTCTCTCAAGTTTCTAGTGCTTCAATACTCTTCCATCAAGGACCAATCTTCAAGATTCTCCCAAGCTTCTTTCTTCTTCTTCAAGACCTCAAGGTGTGTGGGGTTCTTCATCCATGGGCCTTTCACCCATGGAGCCAAATTCTTTTCAATTAAATCTTTGACTTCAAGAGTTATTTCTTTATGAGTACTTCCTATTATTCATTATAAGCTATGTATGCTATGACACTATGAAAGCTATGAACATTTATGGATTTTGAGATGGATTTTATGATGCCTTAACTAGGGTTTTACATTGATGATGGTGGTTGTTTTTAATGGTTTCAAATGATCAAGTTTTTATCTCTTTTATGCATATTACTTTTGAATTTTACTATTTTAAGTTCCTATGAAAAAACCCACCATATTTTGGACTACAGTTATATGATAAAGCATCTTATGTTGACTAAATGTTTTATTGCAAGATATGAAAGTCATGAATACATAATAAATGATTTAGGGCTATCAAGCATATTATGAATTCATGGGAATGATATGAAACTTATAAAAGATTATTGTCCTTTTGATGATATGATGCTATAATTTTTGATGAGCCACTCCTATTATGATATTATGATTTGAAAGTTATGCATGATATCATTATGATTTAAATATTCTGTGGGATGTTAACTTAGCACCGAGAGATACTCAGTAGATTTTCATTGTCCCTTAACTACGTTGCCATCATAGGTTTGTGAATTTCATATTACATGATTAACCAAAAACGGTAGGGTTCCCATATAGTATAAGGCAAAATAATGACCGAAAAGGGAGGGGTTTCCATATGATTTTTATTATATTAATTGAAAAGGGTGAGTTCTCGTAAGGCATTTACAAAACACTCTCCAAAATGGGGAAGTTCCCATAAGGTGAGGGTATGGTTTACCTTGGCAAGTAGACCACTCCATGACTGGTGTGTAGGAAATATCGAAATTTCATGAAGTAACATGGGCTTAAATGTCGGTTAATGTCTCTTTCCACATATGTATGCTATATTATGAGATTACATTTGCCATCCATGCATGTTTTTATAAATACATTGATCATTCATGTCATATTAAACTTATTACCTGTGTATATGATTATGCATGTTGTCTATTCTCAATTATGTTCTATTGTTGCATTGCACCCTGCATAATTAGTACATTCCAAGTACTAACACATACTTTTTTCCTATTTGAACTGACCATGTAGGGATTGAAGTTTCTATCCATCCAAGTCCTCATGGGTAGTACGATATCTTGAAAACTTGCTTGTGGTGAGTCCTCTATTTCAGGGGACAACATCCATTTTCTATCTAGCTTATGTTAAGACTTTGCTACTTTATTGTTTACTTTAAAGGGTGAACACGAAACATGTCTTGGCCTCCGTCCCACTTATGATTAGAGGTATTATTGGAGGATATGACATGATATGTATGATTTAGGCGACACTTACATATCTATGGAGACTTTCCCTTAGTACCTATCTTATGTTTTAATGTTTCTTGTGATGATAATTTAAAGGTGATGAATATCCTAAGTCCCTAAACCCCATAGAGTGCGTCCTATGATCCCTTTCCCTTAGAATTATATGTTGTGCTTGAGATGAAGGGGATTGCTATCCCTTGTCCCATAGAGTGTGTCCCAAGCCCCTAATCCCCTTACTATGGATTATTGATGATTGATCCACGCTTCCTAAACAAATCGCCCACACATAGACAAATTTTCACCCTTGAACTCCCAAACCATGAGCCTGGTCTATGAAGCATAAACTGAACTACGAGTTGTACATACTTTGCCCTGTAGATTTCTAACTTTCCCTTTTTCCTGCATTTTCATACTTTTCAATATGTGTGGCCTTACAATATATCTCCATTGGAAACATTCGTCGCCGAATGTGCTAAACATAACTCTAAAAGTGTATGAAACAGCTAAGAACCCAACATGAATGCAAAATGCAACTTAAACACTTTCTTGCAAAAATTTTCAAACTCATGCTTCAAATACCATTTTCGAATGCAGCCTCAGAAATGTGAAAATATTCATGGATGACATAAAAAATAAAATGTAAGGAAATTGAGGTTTTCGGGCAAGAATATTTAATACCTTAGGTTTGAGTAGAGTGGAAGAGATAGGGGCATCGATTCTTCATGCCCACTTTTGCTTCCTATATGGTGCTTTCAACTACTTGATTCCTTCAAAGGACCTTGACAGATGCAACATTTTTGTTTCTCAACCTCTTGACTTGCCTATCCAATATTTCAACCAGGACTTTCTCATATGTTAAGTTCTATCAACATTCACCACTTCCAAGTGTACAATGGAACTTGGGTCTCCCATATACTTTCTCAACATAGACACATGGAATACTGGATGAACCATACTCATCTCTATAGGTAACCTACCTCATAGCAACTTTGACAACTCATCTTACGATCCTATCCATTTGCATATACCAAGGGCTTAACTTTACTTCTTTACCAAATCGAATCACATCCATTATGGGTGAGACTTTCAAATACACTCAATCATCAACCTTAAATTCAAGATCTCTCCTTCTAATGTTAGAATAAAACTTTTTCTAAGTTTGTGCCATCTTCAATACCTCTCTTATCAACCTCACCTTCTCCAAAGCATCTAAAACGAAATCTAGACATATCAAAGACATTTCTCCCTCTTCAAACCACCCAATTGGGGATGTACATCTCCTTCCACAAAAGGGCTGAAATGGTTCCGTCCCGATACTAGAGTGGCAAATATTAGTGTAAGAAAACTCTATGAGTGAGAGATGCTCATCCCAACTACCCTTGAACTCTAAGAACAAGCCTTAAGCATATCTTCAGGGGTTTGAATGGTCCTTTCAACTTGACCATTCATTTGTGGGTGAAACACTTTGTTAAGCTTGACCTTAGTACCAAGACCTCTTTGAAAAGATCTTCAAAAGTGAGAAGTGAATTGGGCACCACAATTCAAAATGATGGATAACAGAATCCCATGCAATTGAACCAACTCATGGATATATAATTTAACATAGTCTTCAGAACTATAGGTGGCACAATCCAAGACTAGGGCCCAGATATAACATGGTAAATGTGGAAGCCAAAGGGACTCCAAACAAGCCTTCTTAAGCATGTATAGCATATCCTTAGTTTGTAGAAGCGTAAATAAACAACAAAACAAGTAGAAAATAATTCTAAGGGAAACAAGACTTTGGATTCACGCAATGGGGATGTTATTGAGAAGTGGATTAGCATGAATCACATAACAAATAAAGTCTAAGGGGTGGATAAGTATGACTTACGCTATGGTGGCATTAGGGACTTAGGACTTTCATCAAAACAATATAGCCATCATCAACACATAGAGGGAAATATGGGACTAAGGGAGGTCTTCCATAATTACAAAAGCATAACGAATCAAGCTCATAAGTATATATCCAAACCCATATCGAACAATACCTCTAGTCATGAATGGAACGGGGGCAAAGACATACCCCAGGCTTACCCTTAAAAGATAGTATCCAACAATAGATAAATTTTAAATAAGACACAAAAGTAAATGGATGTTTTCCTCGGATGTGGAGGACTCACCAATATCAAATCTTCCCTTGAACCTCATAAACAAGTGGAGAAGGAGGATGGAAAGGAGATCTGGTTCCAACATGATAGATTATGTTGGAAAAAAATATGTGTTACTACTTGGAGTGTACCATGTATGCTAGGTGCAATGCAACAAGAATATAGGCCATGATTAAACAATATGCATAACAATAAATCATCGGATATAAGCTCAATATGCCATATATGTTTAATACCATAATCAAAAAAAGCATGAGGAGTCATCATGTCACTTAACATATCATACTTATATGGGATGTGACCATAACTAACATATAAGAGCAAGCGAGCTACTAATTGGTATACCAATATTCACTCCGTATCGAACAAGGAGTGGTCTACTTTGCCAAGGTAAACCAAGAACTTACCTTACGAAAACCTTCCCTTTTCGTATAAATGCTACATAAACATAAGAATTCCACCTTTTCAGTTAATCATACTTTAACAATCTTACGGGAACATCACCCTCTTAGGTATTCAATTAACATGTGTTGTATGGGAATTCCACCTTTTTTGGCTAATTATGTAATCCTAGCTATATGGATCCATTATCTAATTCACAAACCTATAGTGGAAGCATAGTTAAGGAACACTGGTTATCTACCAAGGTCCTCTCGATGCTAGGTTACAATCCCAAGGAATATTTGATTCATATTTATAGCCATAAAGCATCAGAATATCATGATATTTTCATGGAGTAGCTCATCAAAACTAAATCTTCATATATCAAAGATAGGGCTTCACAACTTTCAAAGCTTTCATGACTTCCACAATACTTTTATTTTTCATAACATGTATAATAGCCCTTCAATTCATATCATTCATAATTCTCATATCTTGCCATAAGGCCCCCCTCAACATCAAAGAGATTGGCATAGATCTTATTTTAGAACCATGGCGGGTACATATATATAACTTTAAACCACGCAAATCATGAGTAAATGCCAGAGAGTTGTAAAGATAGAATTACTTATTCATCATTCAAAGAACCCACCAAAACATAGCAAAGACTTGGTTAGGGCATCGTCAAGCCCTCATATAAAATCACAGATTTCACATGATATTTCACTTAATAATAATGCATAAGGATAAGCTGTCATGAAATACTTCATATAATCACATACCAAAGAATTACTTAGGGCGTCATCAAGCCCTCATATACAGTCACAAATTGTACTTCATAATAATTTAGAAGGATAAACCATCATAAACTACTTCATATTATCTTCATGTAAAAGAGTCATAAAATCATCATGTATTACCATCACTTGAGAAAGCATAAAGGAAAAAAAGGAATGATTGAGCTTGTGGAGGAAAGATCTCCACAAAACCCACATACCTTATAATTTAGCGGAGGAAAATCATACTTGGAGTTGAGGGAATCCAAAACCCTAGCTTGCTTTCTTCTTCTTGAAGCTTTGGAGGACTTGGGAATATTCTTGGGAGGGGTTTGAGACTTAGAGTGTTTTGAGTGAGGAGGAATGAGATAGATAAGGGTTTTAAGGGTTGATAAAGGGTCTATTGAGGGTCAAATGACATAGTATAAACATTAAATAATAGGAAAGGTTGAATTTTCCCCTTCTTAGAAATCTAATGGCTAGGACCATTAGACCCTATTTACGGTCCGTGGTCTATTCTTAGGTCATAAGTTAGGGGTTTGCCTAATGATATTTTGTACCTTCGAAAAATTTTCTCTGATTCTCAACCTATGGTAGGGCTTATGACTCGTAAGTTCATCTACAAGTCTTATGATAAATCATATACCCAACTTCAAAAATCTTCATTTTCACCAAGTCTGTAATTCAACATACGATCACTATTTATGGCCCATGAAACTACTTACGACCCATAAGACCACTCGTAACAACTGATACATAGAAAATTTCCAAAACTAATTTCTTGCACTTTTCATACTTCTCACAGGATGGGCCTTACAATAGGTTGTTTTTAACTGTTGTCATTCTACTAACAATAACTAAATTGGAGTCAAAGTGCCTCATAGTCTTAGGCAAATCAATACAAATTTCACATTGATCTCATCCTATTTTCAAGTAGGGATTTTAATGTCTTGAGCTAGGCTACCTAACCTTGTTGTTCGATTTTATCTTGTTGGCAGTTATGACATTTAACCACAAACTTTGCGATGTCTCTCTTTATACCAGTCACCTATATACTTCCCTTAAATCTCTACATATCTTTGTATAATCGAGATGAATGGAAGAGGATGAATTATGAGCCTCTTCCAAAATCAAATCCGTTAACCTATCAACATTCAACACCCATAACCAACCTTGGTATCTAAGTACCTTATCACCCTCTTAGGAGAAAACTTCTACTTTGCCCTCTTTACCAATGCTTTCAACTCAATCAAGGCAGGATCAAGGTCTTTCTTGGATTTGGCCTCCTCAACCAATAAAGAGTTGGAACCATCTAGGACAATCGTGCCACCATTTTTAGCCACACTTAATCTAACTCCCAACCTAGCTAATCTACGAACATCCTTTGCTAACTCTTTCTTCCCTATTATCAAAGTAAGTTATACTCTTCATGGAAACTATATTTAGTTCATGGGCCATAAAATAGGCTTTGCTGGGTGATAATGCACACTTATATCATAGTTCTTAAGAAGTTCCAACCACCTCCTGTGCCTCAAGTTGAGATTTCTTTGGGTGAACACAACATTGAAGGCTTTTGTGATTTCTAAAGGCATCTACATGAATCTAATATAAGTAGTAGTGCCATATCTTCAATGCAACTACTATGGCCTCTAACTCAATATCATTTGTAGGGTAATTATGCTCATGTAACTTTTGTTGCCTAGTGATGTACTGTCAAAATACAACACTTTTGGTGCTTAACACTTGGATTTTTTGTATTCTCAATACAATTTTGGTTGGTTTTGTGTGTTTTTGTGTTATATTTGCAAGATTCCTAGTTTGGCCTTGATTTTGGGAAAAATATAGAAGTTACTAATTTTTGATGCAATACGAGACCATTTATAGGTCGTAGACCATTCTACGAATTGTGGAGTGGTTTCTTGGATAATTCCAGTGAGGGGATATTTTTTGATGTTGTTCTATGAATATGCAGCCGGATCGTGGAATGATTTATGAGCTGTAGGCCATGGTTCATGCCCTAAGGATTAGAGATTGGGACTTTCTGAAGATTCATCATACAAAACCACCCTATAGGTCATAAATAACTTTACGAGTCGTAGAGGGGTGTCATAGACTTGAAGTCCAATTTTCTAGCACTTTTGTATAAGACCCCGATTATAGGTCGTGGAATAGAATATAACCTATAAACCCCTTTCATGAGGCGTGCCAACTAGTTATCCTACTATGTTTAGGACTTGTATTTTACTTATTATAAATAGGTCTTTTAGGTTATTTTTCAGAAGTTTTTCGCATAGTGATGTCGCCCAAGTTACACCTCCTTTTATAGGATAAAGCAGTCACTGTTAAGAAATAGAACCTAAAAAAGGTTAGGGTCAAACCCATGAGAATACGTAGACTCAAAAGAATTTAATGACTACAATTCGAGTGGTTAATTAGCTTACTTCCCCGAAGGGGGGTTGACAATAATCAATGGAAAGTTAAACTAAACTAACACAAGAGAGAAATCAATATGGAGAAAAACTACGGTATTGTGTTCCCCATGATTCCCCAACTTAGTATCATTGGATAACCTAATTCTTTTCTCATGTGTAGTATGCAGGACTATAAGTTAAGTACACCAAGCCCTTTGGTCAAAGGTGAGAGGTGAATTTCACTATGTGAGTTAGCCTATATCCATAGTGTGCATTACTAACCCTTACTTATTAGTCCTAGTACAACCTCACCTTGGCCAGTTTGATTGATTAGACGAGAACACATTAATCGAATCCTATTAATTAATGTTGGCCACCATCAGAAATCATGAAAAATGAAGAGAGTAAATTAATACATACATACACACCTTCCAAGAATTATGACTTATCCAATTTTTCTTTGTTAGTTCTTCATAGTTCTCAGAACCCTAGTTGTGGATTTTGTTACTCATGCTTTATGTAGATGTATGAATTATGGATTGAGAAAACAAATTGAACACTTACACAATAGAATTAAGAACAGGCAAATCCAACTTCAATAAAAATCACAAGCTTAAAAATGAAATTCAAATACAAGTGTTCCGAAAGATTCTCCAATGTAATCTCATAAATTTCGCTCTCTAATTACTGAGTTCTCTTAGTACGAGAAGAAAATTTATGAAAAAAATAACTTAAAAAACCTATTTATAATAAGTAAAATACAAGTCCTAAACAAAATAGGAGAACTGGTCGGCACACCATACTAAAGGGTTTTACGGGCCATATTTCATTCCATGGCCCGTAATTGGGGTCTTGTACATAGCTTCTAAAAATTTGAACATCAACTCTACAACACCCTTCCACAACTCGTAAAATGGTTTTTGACCTATAAAGGGATTTCGTCTGATGAATCTTTAGAAAGTATCATTCTATGATCTTCAGGGCACGAACTATCTTCTACAACTCGTAAATAAATCCATGACTTGCCTTCATGTTTGTAGAATCAACTTCAGGAAATAACCCCTCACTAGAAATGTTCACGAAAGTAGTTTACGACCCGTAGAATGATCTATGACCCGTACATGGTCTCATATAGAAGTAAAATTTAGCAACTACTGCACTTTTTCGCAAAATTAAGGCCAAACCTGTAATCCAGCAAATATAAAACAAAAGGACATAAAACCAACTAACATCTCATTGAGAACACACAATATTCCAAGTTTTAAGCATCAAAAGGGCTATATTTTGACAACACATCAAATAGTACTAAGAGAACTCAGTAGTTATAATGAGAAAATAGTGAGATTACATTGGAGAGAATTGAGAACACTTGTAGCTTAATTTTAGCTTTAATCTTGTGATTTTCTTGAAGTTGGAATTGCTTGGCCTTAATTCAATTGTGTAAGTGCTTAATGATCTTCTTTCCATTCATGATTCTTGCATCTAAACTAAGTAGGAGTAGTTAAATCTACAACTAGGGTTGTGAGAACCATGAAGAACTAACAACATAAAATTGAATAATTTATAATTTTTGAAAAGTATGCATGAATGTATTAATTAACTCTCTTCGTTTTGCATGTTTTTTTGATGGTTGCCAATATTAGAAACACGCTTAGTGTTACTAACTAGGCCAAGGTAGTAAAGACTAGGAAAAGAGATTAATTAAAAGGATTTGATTGATATGTTCTCATCTAATCGACCAAACTGGGCCAAAGAGAGGTTGTACTAGTACTTATAGGTAAGGGTTAGTAATAGAAACTATGGAGATAGGCCAAGTTGCATAGTAAAATTCACCTCTCACCTTTGACCAAAGGTCTTGGTGAACTTAACTTACCATCCTGCATGCTACACACTAGAAAAGAATTAGGTTACCCAGTGATACTAAGTTCGGGAATCATGGGGAACACAATTGTAACACTCCATGTTATGTATAGGCTAGTTCTATCTACATGGCTCTTTACATGTTCTTATTGTATAGGCGATGAACCAAGTTCCATATTTGAGTAGTGGTGATTTGAATTCGATAAAAGGTGTTATGATGCCTTGACGTGTTTCAAGTCAAACGCAATGGAAATATTTCACCCCAAGATAGAAAAATGTTGTTGAGTTTAAAGATTGTGGGTAAAGTATTGAGTTACACCAATAGGGAGTGATGTTTAGAAAAATGGAATAATATATGTGGGCTACTTGATTGACTTAATTAAGCTAGTAGGTGTACTACCTACTTGAGCTATATAGATCTAGTTAAGGTGTCCAAGGCTAATGATCAGATTTAAGCCTATGTTAGTGGACTCACTTGAGGGCCAAACTAAGTAAGAGAAAGAAAAATGTAAAAACCAAAGGAAGCCAACCTTCAAAATTTGCCAAGTCCCAAGTAGTTAGCTCAGTAAAGGACAAAGAAAGTAGGTGTGTCACCTACTTTGACATTTTTGAGCAGCTTGACATACATAAGTAGCTGCATCACCTACTTGGCCATTTAGTGGCTAAAAATGAAGCAAAATAAGGAGGTTCTAAGGGATTATTTTAAGGGCCAAAAAGAGCTTATAAAAGGCAAGGATAGTTGGACCTTTCATTGAGTTTAACACATCAAAAAAATAGGTTAAACGCTAGCTCTCTCTTCTCTCGCATGGATCAAGGAATAACATCCTTAAAATTCCTTTAGATTTCTTGAGAAAGCCCTTGTTGTTTCAGGCTGAGATGAGTGATAATACCTATAGATTTAGCTTAATTCCATCATAAAAGACAAGGAAAAAATGTTACTTATTCTTAAATAAAAAATAGGGAAGAATATTCTCCCAAGTTGCTGGTCATTTCTCTTAATTATTAAAAGACTTTTGGCTACTTGTTTGGTTTAAAGTGTGAAGAGAAATTAAAGTTCTTGAAGAAATTTAATTTAAAAGGAAAATTTATAAGAACTGAAGTATGATACTGCCACATCTTTATTTTCCTTTGACATGAGGTTAAGTATGATATTTTAAGAGTAAGTTTGATTAGAACTCGTGAGAGGATGATTAGGAATTAGGGTCTCACGCCTCCATGTACATTGGACTATTTTGGGACTATTTTGGTGTGTGGATGTGCTGAAATAGTTTGGTTAATGTTGGGGAAGGGTGTGCATTATTGGTGCTAAAATATTGAAGAAAAAGGTGCAATGTTACACTTCATAATTTTGTGTTGGGTGGAGTTGTTATGTGTTGTACCTTGTAAACTGTTGCAAGTTTATGACGGAACTAAAAATAAGTTGAAGTGTATTATGTTAATAAAAATATGTGTTACACAAATGCAAATATAGGGGGAAGATTAAAAGAACACCCTTAGGTTAGTAATTACGAAATTGCTGTTTGGATGTTATTTTGGGCAAGATTGAACTGCCAACACATGTTTATTAGCTGCTAATACAAGTTTATCACCCACATTATTATAGATAAGTATTTGGAAAGAAAAGAAGTTATTTTGAGGTAATAACAAGGTCATACAACAAGGTATGTAAGGCTATAATATTTCTTATTCTTTGGCGTGAAATCCAATACTCGTGTCACTATTGTAATTGAGCTTTCCAAGTATATTCTAAGGTAGTGTTCCCTATTAGTAAATCTGTGATTTTACTTTTCTAAGCACTAGGTGGGGAGTCTATAGCATGAGGAGTCTACTTTTATTCTTGAATCCAATTGTGTTATTTGAACTTCTAAGTAGTATGCCAATGTCACACTTGTTTCCTATAACATGTTACTGGTACATAGCTTCAGATATTGAAGATTATCAGGACCACTAAAGTAACAATCTCAAAGTATTAAACATTAACTAGAACATTGTCCATAACGTGAGTGGCAGCCCTAGGGAAATAGCCTAGCATAGGTCGATCTCACTTGGGTTATGAGGGTGGTAGCCTAGGGGCAAAAACCTAGTACTTTTTTATCCCAATCTATACAGCTCTGAGGACAGCATCTAGGGGTTGAAATGCCTAGCATAGGTCATCCTCATTTGCCATTGATCAGTTGGTTATTTGTACACACTTCTAAAGGAATTATAAAGCACTGAAAAGTAAAGAAAAAAATGTAATGTACATTTCCCAACAACTACAACAAAGGTGGTATTTACTATGATTTGTGAATTTATATCTTGCTACTTGATTTCACTTGAGTTCTTGTTTTACATATCCTATTACTTACATATTCAGTAAATTATTTCGTACTTGTCACACTCAAAGCCCGTTAGGGCGGATTGGCACCTGTTGTTGGTAAGGCCTGGGAGAACTAACTTGTATCTGCGTGCATTCTATACATATTATAAGGTGTTTCTACATTTGACATACCTTAACAAAATAAAAAGTGATAACAAGCCAAAAGGAAATGCATATGACTAGCCTGTTAGGGACATGGTAGTTAACATAAGAGACATTACCATACTTTAATTTACATTATCTACAAAGCCCCTAGATAAGAAAAAGTATCTGATAAGGGTCGGGATAGGTCCTGCCTCAACTAAAAGTACAATACAAAAAATATAAGCTCTAGATGCACAAACTCTGAAGAACCCTGGAGCTTGGTAACAACAACTGGTTAACCTATACTCCTACTGGGGAGACCTACTAGCACCTGTACCTGCAACATAAAATACAGGTCCCCCATAAGGGACATTAGTATGAGATAGTATACTAAATCTGTAAGGCAGGAAATACTATATACGAAGTAACAGCTCAAATGAAACCACACACTGGTGTAAGTTAAAAGATCACCTTTAGTTGTATTGTGGGATCATGTACTTTATGTTCTTTTTATCAATTTACTTTTACCGTATAATCTGTGCACATCATATAATACAAATGACTAGCTGATCAATGGTTAAACTATATCGAAATTGTCCCTGGCTAGGTTCTTCCTTAACTCCTTGGGCTACCACCCATGATAGGATCGTCCCTGGCTAGGTGATTCTTCCACCCCTCGAGCTACCATCCATCAAATAAACAATACACTTTACCTTTCAATTACCTTTGAAATGGTTCTTTTGGTGGTCACAATATTAGAGTTGTAGGGTTGTTTATGTAGGATGTGACATGTAGATAATCATATAAAAGAATATGACAACGAAAAGAGTGCGTTGCACAAATAATGAAATACGTATGAGATGAAACAACTCGTGAACTTTATTTAGCAACAAGAACCCATGTAACTTAGTATACAAGCATGTATGTAGATTTGAAGATGAGTATGTATGGAAGCATATGAACAAGTCAAAGATTGGAGACACAGTTAATAATTGTATCAGAGTTGGCAAGAGCCTTTATGTGCGAAGGAAGAATCTAGATTTCATGCCATGTAACACAAAATCAAGTAGCCTTACATACCTCGTTGTATGACCTTGTTACTACCTTGTGATAACCTTTCCTTCCTCCAAATATTTATCTACAACATAGTAGGTGATAAAACTAGTATTAATAACATAAAAAAACAACACACAGGTAGCAAGCGGGTATTTATAAACTCGAGCATATTCTTTCCACCTTTCCACCCCTAATCGTACTTTATAATACACATTTGCATGTACACATCATCTGCAGCCTATGTTAGTGCCAATACAGTCTTACAACAGCCCACAAACAAAACATAACAATTCTACACAACCCACAAATGGACAGCATAACGTTATGCACCTTTGCCCCATTTTGACATCGACAATTCCAAACCCGTTCCAACTTTAACCAATCTCAGAATAGTAACAAATCAGTCATTAAGGATGTGAGGCAATAGCCTTCCATCCATCAGCCCACAAGTTCCAATCAATATTACACTTAAGATAGCACAATAAAACTCGTTTGTTAAATGAAACCAAAATCATGACAGCAAACTTAGGGTAATATCTATAACTCAAACCATTCTAATATCATCAACTTCTCTTCATAATACATCTTGAAAACCATAGAGAAGTTACTAAAACAAAAGGTAAGTGTGCACTAACTATCTAAACACATGCTTTTTTCAGCATAAGCATAAGTAGCATATACTTCTTGTCTTTCATGAAGAAACTATACTAAATACACAACAATAATTAATTACCTTTTCCTTCAAGATTCAAACCTTCCTTCAAGAACCCTAAAAACTTCCTTTAAGTGCTTTACAAAACCAAGAAAGAAGAACAATAAAGTTTTGTGAAAGCTGAAATTTTCTAAGTCTAACAGTGAATGAAATTTGCTATTTGTAACCCCTTTTTAAAGGACTAATTGTTTTGAATTTCTTTTGACATTTTAACCACACAAACCCACATATTATTAAGCTAGTTATGCAGTAGCTTGGCCCTTACACTTAGGCCTAATTGGGTCTCAAAGTTGATGGGATTGGGCTGACCATTTTCCAACTTTGTCTTCACTTAGTTTGGTCCCAATTAGCCAAGTGGGTTGTGGTGTACTTGGGACCTTTTTATATTCTTCTTTGGCTGAAAATAAAGTACATTTACTATGGTAAAACATATGCTAAAGTTATACCCTTAACATAAACTTTATTCATAATCGAACTTGAACAAATTCGACGTCGGGCCTCATCTCCATTTAGCTAGCAATTTAAGTTAAGCAAGTAGGTGACTCACCTGCTAGCTTCTTAAGTCCTACAAGCACATCAATTCTCTTACTTCATTTAAGGCCAT